>JAVSBS010005325.1:85968-99115 GCA_033124195.1 Coracias cyanogaster
GTTCAGATTGCTCATACAGTAGGACAGGTGCTGACTAACGTAACCTCAGAGTTTCTTATTAAAGAAAGGGGGAAATATGGGAAACAACAGAATGTACAATTTTACAGAGCCCCTTTGATCGTGTGTGAGTTTGAGTAAAAACAAAGGAGTTGAGAGAATCTGGGGAGGCACAAGGTAACCATGAAAAGAATGTGGATTGTTTTTACAGCTGCACATCGTAAATAACAGGAAAGAAGATTGACTACCTCTTGCAAGGATGATAACGATAAGAGTAGAACTAACTAATTAGAGAGCTGTCTAACCAGGCTATATCAAAACAATTGTAGATCATGAGACCAACAGCTTAGACAAAAAAAAAAAAAAACAACAAAAAAAAAACGGTTGGAGAGATGCCTGGAGTCTTCACCATATATTGTAGAAACCACATTGCACAACCGGCTCTCGCAAGCTCCAAAAGTGGTCTCGTTGTGTACTGCTGCCAGCACCAAATATTTCTGTTCATTCCAAGTCTCCCCTGCTAGGCTTTTCGCAGCCACAAGAATCTTGCACTTCACCCCTTTGCTTTAGCCTGGAGTCTTCACCATAGCTTGTAGAAGCCACATAGTACAACCGGCTCTCGCAAGCTCCAAAAGTGATCTGTTTCGGTCCTGCTGCCAAACCAAAGCTGCCAGCACCAAACACTTGAATTCATTTCAAGCCTCCCATGCTAAATTATTCGCAGCCACAAGAAACTTGCACTGCAGCCCCTTGCTTTAGCCTGGAGTCTTCACCAGATCTTGTAGTAACCACATTGCACAATCGGCTCTCGCGAGCTCCAAAAGTGATATTATTGTGTCCTGCTGCCAAACCAACGCTGCCAGCACCAAACACTTCTGTTCATTTCAGGTCTCCCCGGCTAGCCTTATTCACAGCCACAAGAAACTTGCACTGCACCCTTTTGCTTTAGCCTGGAGTCTTCACCATAACTTCTAGAAAACACATTGCACAACCAGCTCTCGTGAGCTCCAAAAGCGATCTGTTTGGGGCCTGCTCTCAAAGCAAAGCTGCCAGCACCAAACACTTGTGTTCATTTCAAGCCTCCCCCGCTAGCCTTTTCGCAGCCACAAGAAACTTGCTCTGCATCTCTTTGCTTTAGCCTGCTGAAGAGAGCCGCGCTGCTGAAAGGCCGCCGCGTAGCCTAAGAGAGCTGCTCCGCTGAGGATCCACCATGCTGCCGACAGCCCCACGCGCCACCACTGGCCGCAGTTGGAACTGTGCCAGGTCGGAACTCCGCCCGCCAGCGAGCCCTGAACCACGTCCTGCCAGACCTCGACCAAAGCATCGTCACACGCCTGGAAAGGGGTAGATATACCCAACACACACACACAGAGCCACACAATTGCATCCACAACACACCATCTACAAATAGGTCATATTTTTGATCCAATTAGGTTCTTATTGGTACTATCCCATCTGTGGCTTTCTAACTCTCCTCAGGAAAGGGATAGTAAGTGGGTGGGTGTGGCGTACTGTGGTATTTTTATAGAGTAGATACTGTTTATGTGAATATATTTGGTAATAAATTTGTTAAATACTCATGGGTCTCTGTAATTGCCTACGGGTCTGGGGAAGGAAGTATCTTGCTTTGCCCTCGATCCTCTTCCCTTTTGGGAGGCGGCACGGACGCTTGTGCCCGGACCGGCACATTTTGGCATAGTCGGCAGGATCCTGAGGGTCTGTTGGTGATACTCCTTAACCACATTCGTATGCATAAATAATAATCAAGATGAGCTCAGAGCCTGTTGCCGAATCTGCTATGACAGAGAGTGGGGAAAGTTCGCAGTCTGAGTTAGTGGTATCGATACAGCAATCACAACTTGTAATGCTGTCTGAGATTAGGATGTCAAAGGCAGAAATGATACAAAAGATTGATGTGTTGGAGGCAGGAATGATACAAAAGGTTAATATTTTGAAGGGAGAAATGGTGCAAAAGGTTGATGTATTGAGGGCAGAAATGATAAAAGAGATCAGGGCGGAGATTGATGCACTAAGGGAAATAATGGCATTACAGCCAGAGGTTGGAGAGGCGTCAGACCAGGCTTCAGATGAGGAAGATGCTGAATTGAGAGGGATCTTTGCGGATGAAACACAAGATGAGAGATATAGACAGTTACAACAGGAATGTGATGAGTTGCGGGCACACCAGATAGGACAAAGTGAGGAGTTTAATAAGTTGAAAAAAGCATATGAAACGCTACAACGCGAGCATAAACAACTTCAAGAGGCATATAGGGACCAGCCAAAGTCACAGCGAGATATTAGAGCGCTAGAACAAGAAGTTAAGAAATTAAGAGGAGAGAATGAGAGGTTATTAGCACAGCTACAGCCAGAGAGAATTTCACCTCCTCCTTCTTCACCTCCTCCTCTTCCATCTTCTCCTCCTCCTTCATCTACTGCTCCTCCTCCCCCATATACTCCTCTCCCTTCACTGAGGGACACAAAAATCACAAAAAAAAGAAAACGAAGCCACATTTAACCTTAGTATGTACAAACCAAAAAATGGCCACTTGTACATCTCTAGAACCAAATGATAACTACCACAGTACAATGATGTCCAGAGCAGGTATTAACTGGAGAACGAGCCAGCTGGGTATGCAGTGAAGATGCCTTGAACCCCTTAGCAAAGAAAGAGTTCCAGGCGGGGAGAGTCTTCCTTTGTTTAAGGAAGGAAACTTGGAATTACTTTTAGTGCTTTCATTCTATTGTACAGAATTAAAAAAAAAAATTTAAAAATTGACAGTTGTGTTAAATGGACCCATTATTTTGAAATGTCTTTTTAAGTCAGGTAAAAAGAACTACAACTCCCATGAATCATCAGGGAATCCTCTGGAAATCGGAAATCGGAAGACGGAAGCCGTGTTATCAGACACGACAAGGTATAAAAACTGAAAAGAAAACAAAAACTCCCTCTTTCTGCTGCGACATTCGAGAGAGAAAGTTCACTGCTCCCAAGCCTCCCCTCCCCCCTTACCAGGCCTCGTGGCCGGGAAGGGAGGAGAGGGGGGAAACAGCTAAGGAAAAAAGCCAAATAGAGCTGCCCGGTGCAGAAGCCAGACACCCCCACCGTGCCACCACTGGCCGCTTCTGGAACTGCGCCAAGTCCAAACACCGAAAGGTTTGAAGCAGGGGGGAGGGGAGAAGCTGCGGCCCCCACTGTCAGGAATGCCGCTTAGAGAAACCCGACACCCCGCTGTCGGGAAAGCTGCAGCAGGAGAGCTCGCATGAAGCTGCCGCCTCCTGCCACTTGAAGAAACTACGGCAAAGGCCGGCATTGCGGGAGTGGCACCAAGCCAAGCTGCTGCCTGCCCCACATCACTAGCGCTGCTCCAAGCTGAGACCCCGCGCCTAAAAACAAAAGAAATTACAGCAAGAAACTGTCGCTGGCGTTGCCCCAAGGTGGGGGCACCACACCCAAGAAACCTGCTGCTCCAAGGGGGAGCGTTGCATTAAAGAAGCTGCGCCACTCCAAACTAGTGCCACATCAAAGACGCCACGCCATTCCAAACAATTGCTGCATTGAAGAAGCTGCACGCCACCACCGGGTTCATGAGCCGCGTGCCACACAGAGAAGGTTCAAATACTACTAGGTGAAGAGGCATGGACAATCACTCTGTCTGAACCTCTTTACTGTATCAGTGACAAAGATATTGAAGACTACTATCTGGAAGGATTAAACACAACTCAAAGTAGGCTTTACTTTAGCATATTTATACTAGATGTGCACAACGAGTGGGAATGCAAATTATTATTATTTTTTGCTTACTTTTTTCAGTCCTCTCAATTACCTAAGTGTAACTCAGTCATAGGTCTCATAACAGATATTTTCAGTGGTAGCTAAACAAAAACATTTAATGTATTGGTTTTCCAGGATTGCATGAAGTACCATCAACTTGATGCTGTATTATTCTGCTATAATGTTGTTATAATTTTTTACTTTAAACTTGCATACTCATGGGGTTTTTTTCAGGGAAAAGACAAGTAAAATGGAGAGAAAAAAATCCATTTCTTGGAACTTAACAAAAAATCTCATCACAGATGAATTTTAGAAGAACACTTATTATTTCAGAATTTATCTTGAAAAGAATGATGAATTTCACTAAATAATGTTGAAACATTATTTTGTAAATAGCTTTAATTTTTATGATACAATACTTATAAATACCTAAAATGCTTTATAACAGATGAATAATAATTATACACTTGCCACAAAAACTGTAATGAAATTTCTTCAAGTAAAATATACTTTGTCAAATTAATGTTTTCAACGACAAACAAAACTCAGAAAATGTTGAACTAGCTCTAGTTATACTGTCAACCTTACTCAGTACCAGCAGGCTACCTTGGCTAAGTACTCATAAACTAGTCCTTCATATCAATATGATTTAACATGCAAGAGCTATGACAGTATTATACGTGTGGGATCTGTAATGGAGCTTCAAAACTTTTTCCCACTTGTTATTTTAAATCAGAAGGTCATGCCGTTCCCAACATCTTTATGGGTACGAGATGACAATAAAAAATGTTGATAGGTGCTCTTAGAGATATCAGATAATTTTGTACACCTTGTGGTGTTAGTTACTGTTTGACAGCTTTGAACTCAAGCAATTTTTCTGCTGGTGATACACAGACATACAAGAACAGGATTCTCTGCAGAAAACACACTGTCATTCAGATCCTTCTTTTAGGTGGACAAAAATATGAGTTTCTATGCATGCCTGGAAGTTTCCTAACTTTTGTTGCCTATTTTGTTGCACATCTCCAGACTTCATTATTACCTGAGAGTTTTGGGTTTGTGGTTTTCTTTAAGAATTATAACAATTGATAACTTCATTCTGTTTTGTCCTTGCTGTGTAATCCTATAAGAGCTCTACCATCTGAGCATTGAAAACGCAATTTAGTCTCTTTTTCTCTCTCCCTCTATATTTCCCCCAATCCCACATGCACACAAAGACACTTTAAACTATTTTATTGAAGCTTGTAACCACCTGCGTTGACAGTTTTGGCAGAAGTGCACTGCTGGCAATCAGTCTGATAAGTGATTACTTGTGATTGCAGTAACGGCAGTGGCATGTGAAGGTAGTGACAGCTCTGAAGTCTAACGTGTTGATTGAAAATGTGCATTTAAAGGACGCAAATTTCTAAAAGAAGTGACAGTTGCTGTGTTGAAAGCAATTGATACAGTACTCTGCTTACCATTAGAGCCAGTTAAACAGCAGAATTTCCAGTTCATTGGAATCTTTTTTTTCCCCTAAGCTCCCTAGTAAACGACCCTTTCTTTCAGTTGGTGATGCGGAGTGTTTGCACATTTCACTGCAAACAGCATCAGCGGAATGCATTTTAAAAATTTACTGAAGCTTGCCAGGGACTGACACAGTGGTTTGAGAGCTATGGCCTCCTTTGGACCCCAGCTGGCCGAGCCATCCTCCGCAAACTGTGTTACTTGTTAGCACCCAGCAGGTTGATAGCCACAAAACCCTAATTCCTGCTCCTCACTTTACTCTTTTCTGTCATATGTCTCTTCCTGACGCTCTTTGCCCTTTACATTTCCCCATCAGAGACTTGCTCAAAGTAAAAAACATGCATTATTGAACCTACGCAGTACTGCAAGAATCTAGGGCCTACTCTGTGTCTCTCTCAAGTTGCACAGCTTCAAGTCTAGCTCCTCCAGTTTCTCAATCAACTGAACTGGTCCCACCCCACAATTCTGGCACCTGGAGATAGTCAAGGTATCAAATTTCATAGGTGTCAAGCTCTTTTTCTCTGAGTCATCCTTCCCATCACATGATCTGTCATGTGTAGGCTGTGGAGCTAGACACCCCACTTCTGTGACTCTTCTGACACTACAGACCTTCCTGGATTGCACTTTCTATGGGCATCAGAGATTTTCGCACTATGCCCTCCCCAGTAATGTGGCTTGCTCATTTTAATCGAGGTCTCTCTCTTTCCTTACAATGTTTTTCTCCTATAAACACTGAAAACAAAAGACACTGAAAATCATTGCTGGATACTGCATGATACATGAAATCAGGTTTGGCACTGGAGAAGACTGAAAGACCACCTTTTAACCCAACTAGAAGGCACTCAAAGCATCTGCTAGACCCTACATATAAGACATGCTTTCTTATATCTAATTATGCAATTACAGGCAGTAAATGTTGATTTTTGGAAGCACAGCCACTCCCATTAGTCTTCTCACCTACAACTCCAGCTGACTTCTGGTCATGAGGTCTTGATGTGATTTCTTACTCGTAGTGCAGAGCAGAGCCCCTCATCCATTGACAGTAGCTGTCAGTACTGGAATTAGCATGTGTGTAATAGTGGAAATAGAAGTTACAAGACCCACTTTCTTTCAATCAAAAAACACGATCAATGTGTCAGTGGCATACTGTAGCTTGTTTCTCGTGGCCTGGGGAAGGCAGCGTCACAGCCATTGTTAGTGTGTTGGAGAGCAAGAGCTGCTCCTGTAACTGCTCTGACGACTGCAAATGCCCCTCCTGCAAATACCAATTGATCACTTCCCCTGTTGTACTTCAGGCTCCTCCAGCCTTGACTGAAACTACACTTCTGGTGCATGAGGAATACAAATGGTTGAAGATTATTTAATGTGATAAAAGAAATAGTTGATGTAATTAGTATAAGAAACACTGTTCTGCAGCCGTGTCAGAGAAAGCAGTCATGCAGATGGAAATGTCCCCTTACGTGCTGCACGTGACAATGACAATGAAATACTGAAGCTGAATACGTGCCTGAGGTGTGTGTCAATTTACTTTAGAAAAAATCATGGAAAGATGTTAATAATGTTTCACCATAAAGAGTCCAACACACCAAGAAACACCAAAGTTAAGTTACATTCCTGATATTCTACAGCCAGCTATGGTTCTATATTTATAGTCTTTAGTGTCAAGATTGCTTCAACACTTGTATACACCAGCTGCACTGCATATTTGAGTCAAAATGCTACTGTCTGTAGTTGAGCTTTAAACAAGAACAGCGTAAAATATCAGATCTGAAGTCTTCCTGCATGCCTCTAAGTGAGTTCTCTCACCTTATGCATCATCGTTATTATAGTAAATATGCATGAGAAGTTGTCATATAAAATTATATATGGAAGGTTAAGGAAATAAAATAGTACCTATAGAGATGTTCATTGCAAAGATTTTAGTTCTCTAGAACAAGGCTGATGCACGGAAATCAGCTCTGCGATGACTGACATATATTATTCCCTCAACCAGATACAGTATTTTCCCTAAAACAACGGTTCAAACTTGAAGAGTGAGGGGATGGGTAAGAAAAAAAAATGACCTTATGTTTATTAAATGATTCTGTTGTTACAAAAATGATATGTTTTTTATAGTATATAGAACTAATATACTCTGCTTTACATGTTGGAGCCACATTCAAGTATTTGAGAACTCATTGACACATACTAATTTCAATCCTTTTTAAAAAAAATAATTTTATAGGGTCTTTGATATTTTCTAACTGAATGGGAGCTTGGAAAAGATAGTGTGAAGGATAGTTCATCGACATAAGGATATTACTGATGCCAGGAAGTGCACGTGAGCAATGGATGCGATTGCCTCTACTTTCATGGTACTCACATGGTCCCTGCCACAGGGTCAGGACATCTAGCATTTTCCCTGACAACGAAGAGGTATAATTCAAGAGTTAGAACTCTCCAAGCTTGATCTCACATTGGCAATTTGAGGTAGTTATCCTGCTCTAGAGGCTACAGGTGTAATAGCATAAACTCAGGCTATTCCATGACTCTGGACTCTGCCAGACAGCGGTGCTGAATTTATTTAGTATGCTACAATAACCTTAAACTGAGAGTGTGTTACTTACCACCTCAGTTTTCTATATCTGAGCCAATCACTATACAATTGTATCAAACTTTTAAAACAATTAAAATACGATAGCCTATTGTGTTGGTTGTCACTAGTGTAAATGACACTAAAAAATCAAAGGATTCTCAATTTTTAAGAAAATGTTTAAAATACATTATTTTGCTTACTGGTTCAAGAATAGGGGCATCTAGGGGCAAGCACATAACTTGTGATAGAGGTTATAATAAAAAATTATAATCCTGTTAGGAATACCAAGCATCTGTATGGATAATTTGACCACAAAACAGGCACTTCAGTGTGTGCAAAGCATCCATATGGGTGCTAAAATCCACTACTGTGACTTTTATGTCAGGACCACAATTCAGAAAAGTAAAATTAAGTAAAATAAAGACTCCTGAATCAGCAGTCTGAAGAGCTCTGTAGGGATGAATGAGATGAGGGCAGGCTTGCTGGCAGAAACAGAAGGTCAAAGAAGCAGAGGCTGGGGCTGAACCACTTTGCAAAGCTGTACTGAGGGACAATATTAATTGAATTTATCATTCAGAATTACTGACGGATTTTGTCAAGCACCTGTAATCATCAGATGTTGATACAAAAGCCTTCTCCCTATACAATACACAACGTATTGTATTATCATTTCTGGTAATTATTGAATTTATTAAAAATCTAGTGGTTTTCCCACCATGGTCCAGGCATCTTTTCTGATCCACCAGACCTTCAACATTAGAGTTTCTTGTCAGTTATGGGAATTTTTGAGCAATTATACCAACAATAGCAAGCCCATTTCTTTACCTAGTACAAACGTGTCCTGATGTTCTAGTATTTAGAGAAGAACTCCAGGGTGGGAACAGTTGCAAACATAAGGGGAAACCAATCTGGCAAGGGAACTTGAAAAAAGAATAAGACCAAAATGATGCCCATGATAGTAGGTTGTGAGTAGGTGTTAATTCTCAGAAAGATGAAATCCCAAGGCTCAAATATCAAAGCTAAGCAATAAGCTATTTTTTCATTTCAGCATGAACCAAATTTCACCAAAGCACGCAGTGCCAGACCGCATAACTATTTAAGTACTTAGATCTAAATTTGCTAAACAGAATAAGCTACAAAGGGGACGAGATTAGATCACGTTCTGAGAACATTTGAGTGTACCACAGCTGGATTGAACAAATGTATATGCATGCAGTACGATCTGTGTTTGACATGTATATTAAAATAGGCTTCCCTCCTTTACTTTAGATTACTACTGTCATCACATATTTTTTATGAAGGATGTGTATGTGAATGAAACTTAATCCAATAACCATTAAACATGGTGCAAATGCATCATCTGCAGTCAGATGCAATTGTATAAAGATCCATATGCTAACTGTGTAAATCTATAGCTGGTTCCTTGGGACTTGTAGTAATGCAAACCACTTCCTTTATCAGTGAAAATCACTCTGAATTTTGTCGTTTAATGGAGTCTCACAGACTAAACAATATACAGTTGTTCTCCCTACTGAAAAGGCTTTGAATTACTATTTTCAGATCCCAAAAGCATAGAGTTTGCTTTCAGTCACAGAAAAGTCTCTCAGGGTATGCTGCAGATGTTCTTAGAAGATGCTGGGTAACAGTGTAAACTGTGTCTGAAACTTCCAGGCCAAAGTCTGTTCTCATTTACATGCATATGTGCACTTGCAAAAAACAACAGGTCAGTACTTTCACAAGTAAATTTGTACATCACATTGTTTTCAAATGGGTAAAATGATCAGTAGTTTCTCTGAAGGCTGCATATTGCCTGTGAGCTGAAGGAAGAAGTCACCCTATGGAAGCACCTTGTCTTTTGTTCAAAATAATTTATTTACACAGCAGTTCCAGGATTTACTTACAACTTCAAGGCAGTTACCATACAAATAATTCCAGTTACATAATCCTAAATTCCTCTTAATTTTGCTAGTCTGTTTAAATGCTGTAGTACAATTATATATTCTTGCAGGTTTGTCTACCAGATTCAATGCAATGTACTGAAATCTGAAATGCACTGTTGAAAATGAAGCTGTTATCAAATGTTCTTCTTCAGTATGAATGTGTACATAATTCCATGTCCAGAGCATCAGAGGCCCTGCATAACCTCATCTTTATATGGAGACATGACGGAGAAATCGGGCTGACACAGACAAACCTTTTTAAAGCTGTCATTTGCTGTCATGTTTTCAAGATATCTTGTGCACCTCCATAACAGGCCTTGATAGAGGCTACTATTCATGTACAGTTATACCTTCCAAGATTTATATGCATGCACAGTTGTGTGGAAAGTACAAAGGTCCATGGGCATGTTAAAGTCATAAATTATGTACCCACTCAAACATATGCACACAAATACCTGCTGTTATAGAAGATTTCATAAAGAGTGTGTATACAAGGCAAGAGGTTGGTTATGAGTTTCTTCAACTTATATGAATTCACAGATTACTATCTCATCCTCAATTCAGACACTACTTAGAAAGAAAATCAGAAAATAGATCAATCGGGCTCTTGAACAAATTCAGTTGAAAATGTCTATACTTTCTTTATGTGCTTTGTATCATGAGCAATGGCCAATCATGAAGTGTGGGCAGTATGATCATAGAGGAGAGAACTAGTGTAAAGTTTTATTGATAAAACACTTTTCTTCTAAAAATACAGATTTGACTATGTTTTGCAGAAACATATTGCTTTCAGTGCAATCCAATAAAATTGTCAAAACTTAATTTCCATTGGGTTGAAAATTTTTCATTTTTAACTCAGATAAAAAAAACTTTTAAAGTGAGTTAACATGGATTCCTACATCCACCGGTGCAACCTCAATGTCCCAAAAGAAGACGGTCTTCTTACAGTTTGGGTTCCTATTCAGACTAGGCTTTTTTCACATTAAAGGAACACCCTACTACAGTAACCAGGCTCCCCAAATGTTCTGAAGCCCTCTATACATCACAGGGAATATATATTTGTGGAAGGCTGGCTTAAAAACTGTAGGGAACTTATGAGTAAATTTTTAAGAGGTATCTCAGTGACTCAGATAGCTAAATTTAATGGTTTATCTGAATCAATATTGAATACTTTATTTCTTACTGTCATCCATGAGTAAAGTCTTGCAAATGACAGCCAGTGAAGCATGATGCATAGACAGGCATTCCAGCACATCTGAAACAATTTCGTAAAAGAAACTGGTAGAAGGGAAGCGGAGGTTTCCAAACACTGCAAAAGCCATTTCTGAATTGCCTTAACTCTTAATGTAAGTCCAGATGATACTGAGTTAAAATTAATTTAACAGAACTCGTCTTCTCTTTCCTCTTACAGTGATGAGCTCCTTATGGTGATGAGTAAAATTTTGCTAGGTATTGTGGTAATTTCACTGGCAGAGTTTCTCACACACATGATCATTGTGAAATGTTTACTAATATTGTTAACCTCAAGCTTGAAGATTAAACCATTTGAAAGTGTTATTCTTTTGTTATAAACACACTCATGCTTTATAAAGTAAAATATGTTTTCATATATTGTGTGCCTAGCCTGCCAAAGCTTTTACCAGTGTGGGGTTCCAGAAATGTCAAAGTTGCTATTCTTTTTAATTAAGTCATATTTTTATCCTAAACTCTTCATCCCGAATGGGCTGATGCAATGTAAATGAAAATATTTCTACTCAATGTGGCAAGGACTGGAGCAGACTCATGAGGATCTAGACTGTTCATATATTCATAAGTAGATTTGCCTAACTACTTTTAAGTCTATAGTCTCCATATAGGTTAAATAGCAAGAAGCATAAATGTATTGCACAAATATGAAATTATTTACCTGTTATGTAGAGGCAATATCCTTTTCCTTTTAGCAGCTATTGAGAATTATACTTAACCATACTGACATATTGTACAGCAGTCGGTCTGTGTCTAGCCTCTGTTCATCATCATTAAAGTAATGTTCTACCTTCTATATATTATTGGTAATGGAGACTGTAATACATGCATCAGTATTTAGGAAGTTTCTGCAGTGTCGACTTTTCATCCCAATGCATTTTATAAGTGGATTTATCTATAATAAATCTATGAAACAAATGCATGCAGAAACACATTTCTGAATTTATTACTTCATTAAGTTAAGCTTCAGTAAGATTGCTGAGGTAAAACTAATATCAGGGCATGTTATATTGTACTATCTTTCTAGATTTTTCTGAGCAATATAAATAAATCATAGAAGCATTTCTTTCTGTGTTGTGAAGGCTTATGGGTAATTACCAATGTGGTCATTCTCCCAAACTTCATGTTTTAGAACTACTTCTATATTTCATTTTTCAGCACTAAAAACATTTCAGCAGCAATAAAAATATTGAATCCAAAGAAAAATCTAACAGCCCATAAAAAGAAATTGACGTTATCTTTTTTGTGTGTGCGAAGCAGTTACATTTACTTACAATTTCTCATTTCTAAATCTGTCTTTTTAATTACTAAACATTATAGAGATGAGTTTAGTCTGCAAGGTCTATAACTTCCAGGGACCCTCACACAGGACTGTGAATTGCGGTCCAAATGTACAAGGAAAGTCATAAATCCAGTTAGAAAACTAACTTGTACTACAATCCTACAACAATTTGAGAAACCTTTATGTCATTGTCCTGGACCCAAGTTCTTAATTTTTAAAAGCAGATAGTGCCTTCAGGAGAAAGCTTTCTTCATTCAAGTTTGTTAACTAATTCATGTGATTTTGTGAAAGCAGTCTTACTTTTCCAACCTTTTTGGTCCCTTTTTAAACTGTCGGAGTGACTTAAGAGCCTAACTAATTTTAAGTCCTTCATATTTCTTAAAAAATCCCTCAGGCCTTTATGAATTTTATTGAACGGTGACAGATCTAATCCCCCTGCCTGTGGCAATGAAATAAATATCTGTGGTTGTTCTAGACACCTTATACTGGCAATGGCAAGAATCAAGAACCTCTCAAATGTACTGCTACCTAAAGCAGCTCAGCTACATGGGATGAGTTCAAGACATGATGCTTAAGCCACTTTTGCAAATAGCCCTAAGTTTTGAAGATAATATCTCTAGAGATGGGTGGCAGCATACCAGGGAGGGTCCTGCTATGTCCTTAGCTGCCAGGTAATCATCAGCTGCAGAAGCTGAATAATCATATGACCACATCTTTATGACTGTCTGGAAACAACTAGCAGAGTTATCAGCATAGGCACTGTCGCGATCCACCCCCTAGATGTCCAGGGTCCGCCCACTAAGGGATGCGGTCCACCCACTGGGGTC
>JAVSBS010005325.1:101831-117087 GCA_033124195.1 Coracias cyanogaster
CAACACCCTTCTAGCTCCCAGCACAAAAACACTGCAGCTGTGGGGAAAACCAGCTCAGCCAGACCCACTACAATCTCTCAATGTAAAATAAATACTACAGCCAAGGAGTACAAAACAGGGAGACAGTAGGCGTGTCCCAGTTTTGGGTGGGATAGAGTTAATTTTCTTCCTTGTAGCTGGTATAGTGTTGTGTTTTCTATTTAGTGTGAGAATAATGTTGATAATACACCGATGATTTTAGTTGTTGCTAAGTAGTGTTTATACTGAGTTAAGAAATTTTCAGCTTCTCGTGCCTTGTCAGTGAGAAGGCACAAGAAATTTGTCAAGGACACAGCCAAGGCATCTGACCCACACTGGACAAAGAATATACCATACCATATGACATCATGTCCAGTATATGAACTGAGGGGAGCTGATCAGGAAAGGTCAATCAATGCTTGGCAACTGGCTGAGCATCAATCAGCAGGTGATGACTATTTGCATTGTGCATCACTTGTCTTTCTGGGTTTTATGTCACTCTCTTTTTGTTAGCTTCCTTTTCATTTAAACTGTTATTACTATTATATTTTTATTTCAATTATTAGACTCTCTATCTCAACCCATAAGTTGTTTTTTTTTTTTATTCTCCTCCCCCATACCACTGGGGCAGGGTGGGGAGGACGAGTGAGCAAGCAACTGTGTGGTGCTTAGCTGCTGGGTGGGTTTAAACCAAGACGAGGGGTGATTCTCACACTGGTAGCACTGGTGGTTACTTCTCATGAGTACCTTCTATTACAACAGTATTGATGTTTGCAGGTGCAAGGCTGTGAGAAAAACAGTGCAAGAGCAGCAGCATGAGGATGACCTGGGATAAATACTCCAAAGAAAATGCTATCAGAGCAGCATGGATGAAAGGGTACAGTTCTACAGTGAAAGGTAGGATATAGAGTTGCAATGAAGAGCCCTGAGCTATGTAAAAGGCTAAGACACCTTGGCAACAGCTTCCCTGAGTCCCAACTGCCATAAAGTGCTATTGCCCGTTGCCCACTGGCTATATCAGGCTGTCAGAAATTCACCATTCTCAGTATTTTCAGGGTCAGAGCTCAAATGAGTTGGAGGGGTGTTGCTTGACCACTGGGCATTTGTAAAAACAAATTAACACCGGTTCAGCCCAAGGCAGGCTCAGTCCTGAGACTTTGCTCTGTCAATAGGCCGACAGCCTTTCAGGAACATGGGCAAAAATCTCCTTTCCTGGAGTGAGCTGTCATCTCTGGGATATCCTATCATGCACTCTTCTGTACTTGGTTCACCTGGGACTGAACTGTCATGTCTGCAACATGGGCCATCAAGGTATGATGCTGAGCAGGTACCATAGCACATTAACTAGGTGGATGATCCCACAGTTCTATTCATGTTGTTCTGTGGACTTCACAGTCTGATACAGACATCTGCATAGACTTGAATCCCTTTTATTTTTACTCTTTTTCAAATAAACATAAAGAATTTTTAAAACCTTTTATAATATTCCAGTTTATGGAGTCTTACAACACAGCATGATAAGCCTGGTTCAAGTTTTAAATATTGTCTGGAAACACATTTGACAGCTATATGAAGATTTTAGCTCACTGTTAGGGGTTATCTGCATTTCTAATGGTAGATTTGTTTGAAGAGCAATTAATCACGTGTTTTCTGTTCGTATGTTACTAAACACTCGTCATAATATGTAGTTGCATTTTCAAGATCAAGAAGATTAGAACTCTTCAAGGATATCCTATTTATCTTTCTGTCCTTGGAGACAAAGTTATCAGAAGTTATGGATGTTTTTGAATTATCAAAA
This sequence comes from Coracias cyanogaster, assembly GCA_033124195.1. Classification (NCBI taxonomy): domain Eukaryota; kingdom Metazoa; phylum Chordata; class Aves; order Coraciiformes; family Coraciidae; genus Coracias; species Coracias cyanogaster. The sequence continues at coordinate 103,648 of JAVSBS010005325.1, forward strand.
GAAAAATGTCTGAAATGAAAGTTACAGAAAATATATATAATGAGCAAGGAAAAGTAATTTAGATCCAAAAGAACAAAATTAGATTCCATAATGAAAGATGCTGTCGTATTATATGACAATACTTTAAGTCATATAATGACAATATATTCTTATTGCAACAGAGTGATCTGAATTGTGTAGAAATGGAAAATATTTAAAGAAAAAAACTGCAAATGTGATGATTCATCATGTTTCTTTTTACATAAAGACATACCTCAGAGCTTTGAGCGTGAACCAGTGGTTCTCTGTCTTTCAGCAGGGTTTTTTGATAAACTAGTTACAGTCCTAAAGTAGAAAAGAGAGCAAAGGGAAGAGAAGAACTGACTTTCACCATTATTGTAATATATTTTAATAATTTTCATCATGTTACCTGATATTCAGCACATGTTCTAAAGCATGAATAAAACTGACAAGAAAAATACCAATGTACTGAAGTGTTCCTAAGGCAATTAGGTTTGCTACAGGCATTGCAACGTGAAAGATTATGGCCTGTGCCATGTAGGAGGTGCTCTGACTTGAAGATCAGCATAAGCCAATGGCCTTAAAAAGCAGGATTTTTATGAAAGCTATTTTGATGCTTATCACCTGTCTCAGTGACCTGCAAATGGAAACTGCAGTTTGATCACAGATGTTGCCAGAAATGTTGAAGATAAGTACTGAGTTACTGAGTTTACAGAAACAATTCTAAATGTTTTTGTTTGTTAAGAAAAATAGTCAGCAAATAAATAATTTGAGCCCTACCTCTAAATATAAGAAGAAGGTGTAAAAGGCAGAGTCTAAGCTCTATTGCCTGCTGTACTTTCTATTCAGTTAAGGAACTGTAGTGAGATTTGCCCCAATATTGGTGTCTTTCTGTTATTGCTTTTTTATTTCAGTGAAGCATAGCTATGAAACCAAGTATTTACTAATCTGATAAAAAGCATCATTATGCTGTGATAATTTATACTCAGGTGCACATAGCCAATAATTTTAAAACTAAAAATTTACTGTTATTTATTTCTCATGTAATTTGAGCCTGATTCTGTACACATGAAGTAAAAAGTGAATTTTACAATTAATTTCAGGAGTTTGTATTGGTAAACTACCTTAAAGTTTTGTAGTTTAATCTCAGTCACCCTTCACATAAAATTTAGTTTTCAGCTCACAGCTCTGAACTATATTGTACATAGTTACGTTGTGTCCCACATTTCTTATGTGGAACACTCAAGATGACAATTGTTATAGATAAGTCATTTAGTAACTAGATTCTCTGTATAAACCCTCTTACTGTTGCAACTTGGGGCTGTGTCAAGGACCTCTTAAGTATTATTTAATCTAGGTATCTGTTTTAAGTTATACTCAGAGCAGGAGACCCATAAGTATCTAAAATAAATAAAAAGATCACCCCTTTCTTCACAACATGACACTATGTTATTAGGAAATCTAGATACTAATCCAAAATGACCACCTGAGCAACTTTCGCACCTCCTTCTCTAGCTGACAGTATGTAAAGCGTCTGGTTCCCTGAGTTTTAGTAATGATCTTAAAGTTTATCCCAGTATAAAAGTAAGCAGTTAACTGATATAAAAATCTAACTTTCTGTACTAATAAAGGAAAATTTATGTTAATAAAATCTTTCAACAATTCTTTGCTAAATAAGACTCAATTCTACATTTTTTTTTACAATAGTTCATTTCATGGGGGAATATCTTAACTATCAATACCAATAATTTTTTTACACATTGATTTAACAAACTGATTATGAACATAGATGTTTTATTGGTTTTTAATCTGATCAGCTCATCTAAAACAATATGTTGATCTGAAAAAGGCTCACTTGGCTTTGTACATTACTGATCAGTGCTGTGTAACTAAACTTTTTGCTTTGTCTCCCACAGTGAAAGGTCTCAGAGTTGCTGGATATAATTTACTAAGACTAAGATGAAGCATCTTTTAAATTTCACCTCATGATCTAGAGCTGGTGATGAGAAAGAAATATGGAGGCTCCACAATTCTTGAGAACCTATAAAATGCTGTGCAGACTTCAGCATTTATCAATTTTTAACTACTGCTACAAGGCTTCAAGCAATCAATTATTTCCCAGCTCAGTGAGAGAGAGCTATACCAGATAAACCAGAAATCAATTTTACTGTCTTGTGGCTGGTTTCTAAATATGTTTCTCCTTACCACACTTACAAACAAACAATGCTAGATTTTTATTATTATTATTACAGACATGGCTGAATTTCCTTCATACTTCACTTCATGTTAAAAATTCAGAAAAGGATAAACATTTTCTTTGTTGCGATATAAATGCATCATCCTTTTATTATTGCTTCCTAAAGACACAGAAAAACAAATCTCTTCTTTTTCATTTCTATTGGGAACAATTTCTCACAGCGAAGTGTCTCTCGGCTATTCTTTTGTATCACCCTTCTGGAGTTCTCTGCCCTAAGGGAAGCATTTGATTGGCATAAATGGTGCAATATTCTGCTAAGGAACTATGTGAGTTATGAAATTATCAGCATGGTAATTATCAGCATGTTAATGAACAATATAGTCTCCTGTAAAGGATGAGCAAAATTTTGGATGAAATTAAAAGGAAATATTTTTTAAAGAGACAGCAATATGAAAATACAGATTTAACTTCTCTCGTGCCAGCTTCCTGATGTGACTGCTTGGGTCTGACTCTGCCTGACATCAGCTGAAGTGCTGGGAGTAGCACTGGGCACAGCCATGCGTGCTTCTACCAGGAGCTAAGGCACTTTGATGCAGTGCTTGGACAAAGACTTGGGATGTCGAATTTGTAAGGTGTCACTGAGGATAACTTCAGCTCAAGGTAAATTACACTGTGCCTTTCAATAAGAAGAGACCTGACAGTGTTTGACCCCTGAAAGTAACTCCTGTGGTGTGGCTATTAGACTTTGCAAACATGAATGTGTTTAAGGGTATACTGAACAACTCTTTATTTAGGAGGAATTCCATAGCTCATAAGGGCTCCATTCCTCCTTTGTTATGCTTATCACTTCACATGTACCAAATACTTCAGTCTTAATTTGCACTGTAGCTTCATGGAGATGGTTTCTGTATTAAAAATAATAATAATTTTTTTAAAATCTACTTTTGAAAGATTTTAAGCTTATACAACTTCTAAGGGTTGTTATTTATATTCTTTTCCTCTTAAGCAGAGCAGGAAACACTTGTGTACATGGCTGCACTTAAGTTCTCGTGGATTTTTTTCACTATTGAATCACATAAAAAAGTTGAGGTTAGTAGGGACCTCTGCTCCAATCTCCAGCACAAGACCATGTCAAGATAGCTTTTGAGTATCTCCAAGGATGGAGACTTCACAACCTCTCTGGGTAACGTGTGTAGGTGTTCAGCCATCTGCACAGTGAAAAAGTGTTTACGGATGTTCAGATGACACCTTTTGTGTTTCTGTTTTTGCCTAGTCCTGTCACTGGATATCAATGAAAAGAACCTGGGTCCGTCCTCTATGTGCACTCCCTGGTGGTATTTATATATATTAATAAGATCCCCTTGTGTGACATCTATTCTCCAGGCTAAACAATCTCAGCCCGCTCAGACTTTCCTGATAGGAAAGATGCTCCAGGCCCTTCGTCATCTTAGTGGTCTTTCAGTGGACTGTTTCCAGTATGTCCATGTCTCTCTTGCACTGAGGAGCCCAGAACTGAACTCAATACTTCAGGTGTGGCCGCACCACGAGGGGAAAAAACACCTCCCTTAACCTGCTGGCAACACTCATAATGCAGCCCAGGATACAGTTAGTCTTTGCAGCAGGGGCCACCTTGTTAGCTCATCTTCAATTTGGTGTCCACCAGGACCCCCAGGTCTCTTTCTGCCAAGTTGCTTTCAAAGTGGGTGGCTCCCAGCATAAATTGGTGCATAGGGTCATTCCTTGTTGAACTTCATGAAGTTCTCCTCAGCCCATTTCTCCAGCCTGTTAATGTCCCTCTGGATGACATCATGACCCTCTGGTGTAAGAGACAAACCTCCCAGTCTTGTGTCTGCAAGCTTGCTGAGAGCAAATTCTGCCCAATCATCCAGATCATTAAGGAGGATGTTGAACAGCATCAGATCCGGTCTTGACCTCTGTTGTACACTGGTTGTTACTGGCCTCCAGCTAGACTTTGTGCCACTGATCATCACCCTCTGGTCCCAGCCATTCAGCCAGTTCTCAGTCTACCTCCTTTGTCTGCTCATCCAGCCCGTACTTTATCAGCTTCTCTGTGAGGATCTTATAGGAGACAGTGTTTAAAGGCTTCCTAAATTCCAGGTAGGCAATATCCATTGCTCTCATCTCATTTAGTAGGCCACTTATTTCATCATTACAGGTTACATAGGAACAGATCGTCTGTAAATGGTATATAGAAACTTGAAAAAGTAGAACATGTTCAGTCTTTCAGAGCATTTTGCAATTGCTTTTATGAATATTGAAATAAAAAATTCATTTACTAGATATGATACTCTATTACACTTCTCCTTTGCTTAAAAAATATTACTAGTTTACTTTAAATGATATAAATATCAATTTTCATGAAACCTGTGAAAAGGACAGATCAGTTTCAAAACCTGTTATACATAAACTGCTTCATACTTTTATTTTCTTTCTGAAGCCTTTATGGTTCTGACCAGCTTGACCTGGACAATGTCTAAAGGGCAATGGCATTTTGACCAGTGAAAGCTCAGGAGACCATTGGCAAGGACTATGGACTATGTGCAACTGTTCAAAATACTTTCATTGGAAATAAGTCACAGGTTCAAAGCAATAGTGTTCTGAACCCATCTCTAATATAAGCTAGGACATGCTCAACTGTTTAAGCCTGTCTTATCAGGAGATTCATTGCTACTACTGGGTTATTATCTACTCTAGCAAAGGCAGAAAGTGCATGTTGTTTGCCTGCAAAATACTCCTGCAGTACTTTGCAGTGAGAACAATTCTGCTTTTACAGAACTCAGCTTTTTACAAGCTGAGCCATTTGCCTATCAGCAATAATTCATTTGTATGTTCTTTCTACACAGCTTATATATAAACAATCCCCCTCTGGTCTGACTTGTAAGGCTATGCTTTGAGGCTTTGTCATTATATTCCAAAATAAGTTTATCTTCCTGTGTAAATTTTTACCTATGAAGACTTTATTAAATAACTAAAATACAGAGACAGAGTAAAGACCTATTTATTTATTCTTTTCCACATGTACAAAGAAGCAATTTAAAGTGCTTTATGCAGTCTGTACCTTATTGGATTTCATTAAAATTTAAAGTAAATACTGGTGATTTAGAATTTAATATATAAAACCTTTTTTTTTTTTCTCCCAGGGAAAGGTATGTACTCTCCTATCAAATCTTACACTATGTGCAAAATAAAGTCTTACAGTACATTGAAACCTCACAGTGCCAGTGGCTAGAGCTGCATTGTACCATACTGCGACCTGAAATTGGGCAACAAGGGCAAAAGTTTCAGAATAAGAAAAGCTGGCAGCATCTGTGACAGCATTTTGCAACCTGATTGTTCTCATGAAGTGACTGTGTTCATGAAGAAGGGACAGAATCTGGGGAATAAATAAACAAATATGTGTGCCAGATCAATAATTTTGCAGAAGGTTTAATTCCATCTGAAAATTTTTAACTTGTAAGTGAAATTTATCTGAGAGTTTTATTTTGCTTCTATTTTGAGCAGTTGACATGATACACTTGTTGATCAAAGACTTTGTTAAAAGATACAACATTGGGGAAAAAAGAAAGCTTTTACATCAGGAAGCAGTAAGGTTGATAACAAAGCATATAAAAAGTAAGAAATACTATTTGTCAATTCAATTTTAAATCCCCTCTACTTTGTGTGTATCCATCACATATTCACAGTACATATGGACATTCAAACTACATGCTCACCTGCTCTTTCTTTCACAGGACTCAAATCAACTCACGGAACAGAGTACGCTCACTTAATGAGCAGAACCCCATCTCCAGGTTTTATCTCCCTTATTAAATATGTAATCCTATGCCCTCTTCACTTTACTTGATCAAAATCCTGTCATGGCATTACTAATTTCCTCAAGGACTTTTTACTACATTAGTCACTGTGACTAGTTCATAAATACACATTTATTTTGCAACACCTGCATGAAAACGGTGCACTAGCCACTTCATAAAAACAGTTTAGCACAAAGATACTACATTACTTTGGAAAAAGGAACTAACCCAACAATCATAAGGCCTGGATTTGGAATAAGATTAAAGCTTTATATTGAAGTGTAAAATAAGTTTTTTCTGTTTTATTGGCATGGATAAATCTTACTTTATTTTCTGTCATGAATTCTTAGCACATCTGCAATTCAGGACACTATGTCCATCTAGGCTCACATAAAATAAGCCAAACAGCTTTGGAATGGCAAAATTGAGGTGCCTCAAGGCAGAACCATGCAATAATGAGATAATTCAGGTTGGAAGGACCTCCCTGATCCTCCAGCTCAGAGCAGGGTCAGCTCTGTCATCAGATCAGGTTGCTCAGGGCTTTATCCAGTTGTGGCTTGAAAAGCACCGTGGATGGAAATGACACCTCTCTGGGCAACCGCGATTGTCTTCAGTGTGAAAATGTTTTGACTTAGATTTGATCTGAACCTCTCCTGTTTCAATTTATGCACATTGTTTCTTGTCATCTGTCAATGCTACAAAGATCCTAGCTCCACCTCTTGAGTTCCCTCCCCATAGGCACCAGGGGCTGCTGCTGAGGCCCCAACACACCCCTTCCCCAGCCTGAACAAGCCCAGGTCCCAGTGCCTCTCCTCCCAGGGCCTGGCCACTTTGATGGCTTCTTCTGCATACTCTCCAGTCTAAGTCATGGAACAAAATATGTTTTTCCTCTATTGGGGAGAGATAGGCTGGATAAGTACACTGGACAATATATTCTAAATAGAGTCTGATGAGTGCTGAATATAAGACAATAATGACTTTCACTCTAATAAGCTCACTTCCTTATCATTTCTAGTTAAAAGTTCCCCTCAGCAGGTTGGCTAGCTTCTTAGCAAAGATGGATTTGCCCTGCTTTATTAGGTAGATCTCACCTCTCCCCATCAGTCCTTGATATTTAAAAAGGGTCCCTGGATCCTGAAAGTCAAACCTCTGTCAACAACAGAAGTAGTGAAGCCATTTAGTGACCCCCAGGTGGTGTCCCTCCCTAAGCCTTGTGCCTTCACCAGCAGGATCAAGAAGAAACCACGAAGGGCTTGCACCCTTACCCTTAGAGCTGCATAGTCACTCCTGGTATGCTCCAGGTCTCCTCTGGAAGTATCTAGGTTAGGTACTGCTTATCTTTAGGCAATTAAATCGCGTTCTTAGTGATCCCACACAAAAAACTTTGAGTGCCTTGCTCAGGATCTTGTAGGAACATTGTACAAGGGGTACAGCCAACAATCTTGGCCTAACACCATATTATGTTAACTTCCCTGTGTGAAAGTCTGGTGTGTTTACCACATGGGACCTACAACAGTTCTTGAATATAATACACTGCTTTGACTTGACCCCACAGAAAGACCACCCTCTCCACTTAATAATAAAGATGAAGTGAGGACAAAAGAGAGTAACATAAATTCTATAAGATTATTGTATATTACTCTAATATGCTTTTAACAACTTCTTTATGTTTAATTTCTTTGATCTTTACAGAGATGACTATCCATTATATTCATTTCCATATGGTATATGAGCAACCTCAATAGTCTCTGCACAGACTTCTGCTTTTTTTCTGACAGTATTTGTCCTAAAAAATATTGATTTCTCTGATTCAGACTTTTACTAGAATTATATAGAAAAAAAGATGGCCAGTAACAAGAGGTAAAATGCTTTACTTGCCATGTGCCTACAATCTCTGTTCCTCTAAACAGGGAGACTGAGTCCAAAAATTTTTCAGCAGCTCCCTAAGCCAAGCTGGGTAGCATTGACATTAAAGACAAGCAGCTTTGTTGAGAGCAGTAGCATCCTGTAATCATTTTAGAATACTGAAGAAACCAGGACGACCATGAGGAGTGAAGTCTATTTTCCAAGGTGGACGGAGACATTGGCCTAAAGCCTAAGGGTAAGGATGGCATTGTAATTTACATGTTTTATTTGGAAGCTCTACATTGGGCTACTTTTTAATCAAGCAGTAAATTCTTTTACCTGACAAGGATGAAATTGGTTCTGTACCGCAGCAACAACATCTGGCCAGTGAAGAGAAAAATGCATAAAAACCAGATTTTTCTGGTGGAGAGAGACTTAGCTTTACCTGTGTATTACAATATCCTGTATGCAGGAGAGGAAAGGCAGGGGAGAATGCAGAAAGTTTGAAGGAAATGAACTTTGCCTTGGGAGTTCTTCCTGAAAAAGGGACAAAGGCAGGGTCAAAATACCAACCTGCAGGACTGACAGCCCCAATGAGAGAGCCAAATCAGAAATCCCTCTAATTCAGATGAAGTTGCTGCTACACTCTGCTTTGAAAGATTTGGTTCTGAGTCAGCCTGACACTGTGCCCATAATGTCTCAGGAATTTGGACAACATCCACACACTTTCCTTGATGGACATCTGATCAGATGCACCACTCATGATGACCTTGCTTACCTGTGTGGTATCATGTACCACATTGTCAGGGTACATGTGGCTCCAGAACAAGACACGGAGACCAACCTAAGATACTGTCTAAAGAAAAGAGGCAGGCAGAAGCAGAGAGGTAGTAGACATACCAGATTAATTTGAGTTGAGTTGCAGAAAAGTGTTCTGAGTTCAGGGCAATGAAAAATGTTTTGATTTTGGTTAAATATACATGTAAGTATTTTCATAGAAGGAATCTAAAGAAACTATACTTCTTGGAAAAAAGGAATGCACGTTCTTAACTTGGTTGTAGTTACTGTGTGTTAGTGCCAATAAGGCTACACCACCTGCCTGCTGCTATTATGCAGGTGAACCTCAAAAGAGAGTATGGAATGTCACCTGCATTACCTATTTTTAATCTGCCTACTTTTAACTCTTCTGAGATTCTCTGCTCAAAAAAGAAACAAATGCATTCACTAAAGAACAAGATACCTTTTTGGTTTTCTTAATTACCAATTCATTTTTCTTCCACCAGTTATTGAAGCAAGAAATCTTCCACCATTAATCACCATGTTCTGAAGTGATAGCTGCCCAGCCCCTGTAACATAGGGGTTTTTCTGACTGAGCTGTTCAAAACATCACCAGTGCATGATCTTGATTCATGACAGTAAAGCCATGGTGCTGACAGGAAATAAGAATGTGCAAGAATATTGACAGCTGAAAATACTGTATTGTGGAGACTTTTGGAGTTGAATATATTGATTTTCTGAAACAAACTTCAAAGAAACTTCCAAAATTCACATATATCTATTTCATTTATAGTGCTTTTGGGGGAGGTTGTGGAAACTGTTTGCCTAACTAGATTTATATAAACCTTTTCTACTTCATGTGTTCAAACATACACCCAAGTCAAGAAATATTTGTATTCTTTGATTGCTTTTAATCTCAATTTTCACAGAGCCATTGAAAAGATGCTTTTCCTCAGCCTGTAGTCTTTGTAAGAGTCAGTGGCTAAACTAATAGTGAATTTTTGTCACACGGATCAGTTAAAATGTCAGTGAATTAAAGAACTTGAAGAAAAAGAAAAAAAGGCAGCAGAAGTGTAAGAAAAAAAATCCATGCTGTTTTGATATGGGGAGCGAAACAGTTCCACAGTATCAACATCCCAGTAAGATAGCACTAAGAATTCCTTATCTACAGCAATCCATCCAGCAATATTCAAACTTACAAAACAGTTTGGTTTTGGTCAGTTCTCTGAACAGTAAAAATGTAAGAAGTTTAGCAATAGAACGGATGAAATAATACAATGTCATGACAGTTGTATATTCTGAATTTAAGTTTCTGGGTTTAAAACAGAATAGAAATAGGAAAAATACAGAAAGTTGTGTTCTTTACCCATTAGAAAAAAAAAGGAATTGCAACAATATTGTGCACAATGACACCTGTGCACTGATACCCTATGGATGTGATCCTTAGGTGTTTTCTCCTGTGTTAAAAAAACACCATGTTCTGTGAGCAGGAAGAACTACCCAGGGCTTCTGAGGCATCCTTTTTTCTTGGTGGCTATAAGAGACCTAAGCCTACCCTCCATATGGAACTCTTACAGCAAGACTGAGCTCCACATCTGTAAAGTAAAGGAAGGGACAAATTAATGTGGTTAATCTCTTCAAGCTCCACTCCTAATATGCAGAAAAATTGGCTCATTGGTGCAGATGACTTTTACTTGTGCATTCTGTCTACAGAACAACCAACTATTCTTTCAGTCCCAGACCAAAATGCCTTCAACATTTCTAACACATTCCTTGAACCTGAAACTTTATAACAGTGCCACAATTCAAAACTTCCTGAATGCACAGCCCTCCATGTGTTTTCATATAAAATACAAAAAACAAAGTAAGGGTAATCCATACTAACACTCAATAATTAGAAAAATCCCCTGAAAAAATCACACACACACAAAACCCAGAAAACACACCGAAGAAATTAGTCCTACCGTGCTAGGAAGTAACACGTTGACAGAGTAGATCACTTAAACGGGCTTCTTCCATCTCAAAGATATACTGATTTGCTTTTTCTCTCCTGAGTGGCTGAATAACTCTTCCAAAGTTACTGAATACAACTTCACTAGAATTTGTTGAGGAACACATTTGCCTTTCAAAGAACTAATAAATTTTATGGAGTTGTCTTGCCCCCACTATACCACTATTTCAAAAGTATCTAATAACTTGTCTGGGGGACAGATGCACCTGATCACACCATTTCAATTCTTCCTCCTTTTTCTGCTTTTTCTCATCAATAACTCCATCCAAGCAACTCTTCCCAAGAGGTTAGCAAATCTTCCTTTGCACATTGTTATATAGATGATCTAGTGTACAAAAGATGCAGGAATCACAGAAGACAAAAATCCCCTGAAAAACAGTTGGAGGGTGATGCTCAGGTTGAGATGATTAACATTACTTTTACATGGTTCAAGACAGAGTGGCAAGCTGGAGAGGGTGGCTCTTTTGCAACAGCACATAGCACTAGCAAGAATGGTTTTTGAACTTCCTTTAAAATTGCATTTTCATTTTAAACATACTTTAGAAAGGCTATTAAAGAAGCATTGAAAGCCAAAAAGACTTCTGGGCTGAGGAAACTGGCTGTGTAAAGCGGACTTTGATGGATTTAATTCTGTTTGGCTCAAAGGCAAATTCGTAGATGATAGGTTTTATGCACGGTTATCAGTCTGAGACAACCTGCCAATAACAAAAGAGCTAACAACTTGAAATATCAGTTAGACAATTTCAAAAGAGAAATTACACACACTGGCAATGAAGGTGGTTAACCACTAGAAGAGAATACTGAAGAAAAAGAGTATCATCCACCTCTAAACTTTTAAAATAGAGTTCAGATGTCTTGTCTGAAGGCTAGACACTACATAAACACAGGGATCTGTGATACAGGAATAACAGGATGAAAATCTGTGCTGTGCTACTAGAAGGAGACAAGATAGCCTGATTTCATAGATTATATGCTTAGTTCCCATTTCCTTTTGTTAAAGAAGATGGGGTGAATGTGACTGCTTACACGTCTTACATGTCTGCTGCATTCAGTTAATGCAGAGTACTTTTAAAGGTACAATTTGCTGGAACATTTTAGTCTGATACTTGAAAGAAAACCAAATGAGAAAAAGGCTAGGCTCACAAAACAAGTGAAAAATGCAGGATGTAGCCCAGTGGTTAGAAAAGACCTAACAGGGAAATTTTTATCAGTTTTATTTTGCTTATCAACGTATTCAGAGACCTCCCATGAGATAGAAAATTCTTAACAAGTCAAGCAGAGTATTTTAATGCTTACCTTGCTATAAATGTCAATAGATAAATCCATTCTTTAAAATGATCTAGCATTAGATAGTAAAGCAGCTGCACAAACTGTGGAATTATCACCTTAAGGATACAAAACAAACGGACAAAATGGCCACACTTAATTGTATTAATCAGTCAATCTTCATTATACCTGTTTTTCCCAATTTGTTTTTGGTACTTTTTATCCATTCTGACTAAATTACTTGCTTAGTTTTCAAAATATTGCTATGGTCTCAGCCCAAGTGAGCAGCTGCTCAAAGTGGAAGCTATCACCCTGATTGTATGGTGCAGAACAACAAGGGAGGTCTTCTCAAAAGAGAACCAGTGCTGGGAGAGTCAAGGTGCTGCAAGGCAGAGTAATATTACTGGCAATGCTACTTAAAGAGGCTTATTCCATGTCTATCACTGAACACAGTGCTAGAATCTAGCTAAACATTTTAAAGAACCTGTTTTATCGTGCTTTATTCCTAATTTATTTCAAAGTGATAAACTTCTGCCTGTCCTCACACTATAGTTTTTTCAGTTGCTTCTAATTAACAAATTTTGAAAATACACACAATTAAAACCCATGTCAGAGAGGAAATGAGAGGTGTTTTTTGACAACATTCATCTTTACATCAGCAGGCACAGCTTAGGCCCACCACTAAGAGTCAAGGCTGAATCCTATTTTGAGTCTTCAATTATTTTTCTAACATAGATTTATGACCAAGAGAGAACATAACAGCCAAGGATAATGGAAACTCCTCTAGCATTTTTGGTGTGCCTGTGTTTTGGTAGATCCATATCACAGTACTGTCAGGACCTCCCAAACATGAAAGCACTGGTCACACTCTTCTCAGTGCTGTGAGCTGTTTGTGGGATCATTGTCACTGAACATCTTGCTTGTGGCTAATACACATTTCCAAAACAAAAATAAAGCTTAAACATTATCAAGTTTAGTTCCAATTAGGAAAGTTTTTTACCCTGATATTTTGGAATTTGGTTGTTCCATTTATGACTTAGCTACAAGTTACTTTGTCCCCCACATTACTGATCACAGGTATGATAGAAATGGGACTTTTAATGGAAGAGAATACTGAAGAAGAAGAAGAGTATCATCCACCTCTAAACTTTTAAAATAGAGTTCAGATGTCTTGTCTGAAGGCTAGACACCACATAAACTTAGCAGAGGGAAGGATGGCAGATTTTGGACAAATGAAAATGATATTTGTGAGTTACATTCACCAGTTCTTTGAAGCAGTAAAATACAAAATTTCAATATTGTCAGCTTATTTTTTAATTTAAGTGTTTTTAGTAAAGGCTAGCAAAACTACTTCAACAGTCACACTCACACTATGGGTCTGTATCCATTTTTCCCAAAGGAACATATTTTGGCCCTGTCCTGGTTCGGACAGGACAGGGTTAATTTGGTGTCGATATTCTATACCATGATGACGTCACGCCCTGGAGGCTGGTCGAGTTCCGAGGGGAGGGCATTTGGTTCAGTTCGGC
>JAVSBS010005325.1:117187-147208 GCA_033124195.1 Coracias cyanogaster
GGGGGGATGGGGGGGGGAGGCGGCGGCGGCGCCGGCCACGAGGGCGGCTACTGCAGAGCCCCGCTGCCGTTTTACTAAACCAGCACAGGCCCTAACTCAATCATGAGTGATATTTATGTTTCCTACTCTCCCAAAAGATAACATGCAGACAATAAACTACTGTGTAAAATGGTACTATCAACAGAATGCGTGGCTCTAATGGCTTTCAGTCTTTGCCATATATATGACACATCTTTGGAGTTAACAAAGCAGAACCAAGGTCATGATACAGCGTTAAAAACTCCCCTGTCCTCTGCATATACCATCCACGGAGACGAAAACATGGAGAAGTAAATTTGGAATTGACATTAAGCTAATTCTACTCAAGGCTGCATCTAATCCACAACTGACTTTTGTATATTGGAGATTGCTGACAGGGACTGAAAAATAAGAGGGTTTTTTTAATTGGATATCTTAAGAGTTGGAGACAGAAAGCAAGAGACTTGTATTAAGTGTATGAACTGGGCACATACATGTTAAATGACTATTTGACGTTAGTCCGTAACTCCTTGGGACAGGCTGGTGAGAACGAGTATGTTGCTACAGAAGTCTGGGTAGCAACAATCATTTGCATAAACTAAAGATGTGTAATCTAGAAGGTAAAAAGGCCAAGGTTGTGGCATGTGACGAGGTATGATCCTCTCCCATATCCTCTCTTTTTGTACTGGTCAGAGTAAAAAAGTAATCTTGATAGAAAAGTTTCTTTTAATATAAGACCATACAACTAGTCTTCCCATGGACAAGTGCCTCTAAAGTAAGTAAAGTGCAACTAACAAAAACACAGAGGTGTTTTCATAGACTACAGAATTTTCAGTTAGTAGATGGCCTTTTTATCCTTTTTCTACAGATCATAGGTATAAGAGAGGCTACATTTCTGTTTCTGCTTGCTTCAGCAATATATTTAGCACCTGTCATCTAGAGGCAATGGACACAACCTGAAACACAAGAGGGTCTGTCTCATCAAAAAGGAAACACTTCTTTCACTATAAGAGTGCCTGAACATGGGCACAGATTACCCTGAGAGATTGTGGAGTCTTCCTCCTTGAAGATATTCAAATGCGATCTGGGTGTGGTACTGCACAATCAGATCTAAGTGGCCCTGCTTGAACAAGGGAGTTGGACAAGACGACTTCCAGGAGGTCATCAACTTCAACCATTCCGTGCAATTCTGTGATTTTGTTACATTATCACAGGGAAAGGAGGGCATGTATAGATGAAGACCCAAGTGGTAGTCACTATAACTATCAGATAAATTGAGCAGGAACAGAAGTCAGAGGAGCCCAACACTGACGTTGTAGATACTTTCAAGTTCTGTTTTGACTTAGCAAAGCCAGATTCTAACTGGCTGCTCACCAGTACCTACCCTTGCTGGGTAAATAGTAACTCCTATGGCTCTGGTGAAATGCTTTCCTGCACAGAATAGTCCATCAAGAGGCATTGCCTTTTGCAGAAGGACTGATTTGCAGCATGAAACTGCACCTGTTCCATTCTGTGGTTCTAGAATCTGACTGACCCTTTCTTCAGTTAACCTTGCATTTCATCCTGTCTGCAGCTAAATGTGGTGTATCAGGTGCACTCAGCTTGGAGGGCTGCTTCATGCAGAGCTGAATTCCTTATGTTTTTTTATATGCACTTGAGAAAGAAATAGTAGGGCTAAAGAACTAACAGGATGCATAAACCCTGAGCCATGTAATTCTCTTTACTTGCTCAGATTAGTGGTGCAAGAGGAAAAGCCAAAGCAAAATCCATCAGAAACAGACTACAAAATAACAATAACCTTTCAAATGAAGCAGAATTCTAAGTCTTCCACGCATCCCTTTTCAGTCACAGCGTGGACCTGTGTGCAGGATATGTTCTGCTTTTCTTATGTGATCTGCCAAGTCAGAGTTTTATTTGTGAATTAAATATTATACACAAAGATGGTACTGGGCCATGAACAGTTAGCACTTGTTTATCATTTGAGTTGAAAATGGGCAGCATGCTGAAAATTTCACATAAAGAGGCACTTAGAGTATTTAAGGTTTTATGGAATGGAAGAGAAAAAAATTTCAAGATAAAGAAGTTTCATACAAACATGGTTATTCTGATCCAAAAGCTTGAGATGTAACTGCCACTTAGTATGTCTTAAAAAAACCCAACCCTCAATAAAAAGCCTGGTGGAACTGTTTAGCAAGTAGATTAACGTGTCTAGCTTTCTTTTCACACAACTACATTCAAATCATTATGTAAATATCTAAAAATGCTACAATAAAGTTCACATCACTTATTGTCACATGTATAGTGAATATTGAAAGAAAAATATCTTCCATTTCAAACTGAATCTCTTAGCATATGCCTTTCCAGCTGAGATTACTTATGGAAGTTTTTATAGACAGTAGTCAATTCCAGCATATTTGTCATACATAATTATGGCTTGTCCCTGAAATTGCCCTAAGAAAAATTGATTATTATTTCTACATTAACCATCTTGACAATTGCAAATATTTGCCCCATAGGGGAAGTGGATGTATCATGTCATATTTATACATAGCTTCATGCTATTGGAAATATAAGCGGTTAGCATTCTCTCTAGGTTTCTTGTTTACTCCTCCTGTATGAAAACTTTGCTAATTAAAAAAGGGAAGGCGCCCAGATGTAATGTACATTCAAGACAAGTTAAGTGTTTTGGGGAGAATGTGGCTGTTAGTTTCTCAGCTGTGAAACCACTGCAGTAATATTTCAATGCCTTCAGTAAAAATTATGTTATTGGAAAATTCAGAAATAATGTATTGCCTTGCACACTAAGGTATAGCAATGTAAAAATTAAGACACTTAAAGTACCTTAGCTCTGCCCAGGGTAAGTAAAATTCAAATACTCAAGTGAGAAAAAAGTGTCCTTACCATTACAATCTGAAATTGCAAACAAAATGTATATTGCTCTAAAAACACTGCATTCACATTACATAAGGTTAAAGGTAAGGATAAATTTAAGTGCTTCAAAAATACATTCCCATTAGGTTGCAACGTATTTTCCTAGCTTTTTGTAATGTTTAGTTTGAGAACAACGAAAGATTTCCATAATTTATTTACTTTATCATAATGGCACTGCACTAGAGACAAGTGTCAGTTGTATTTCTTGTTTGCCTGCATTAAAATACTTGTATTGCCTGAGTTACCCTTTTAGCCTACTCTGTGAAAATTTCATTTTCCAGCTTCTGAAAGTTCTGATAGCTGAACTTCGGCTTGCCCAAATTCACATTCTTTATGAAGCAAAACACAGTGTACAAACCTTTGTATGAATGTAAGATTAGATTTCACTTCTCCACCATGTTCCTCTTTAGCAATCCTGCACATATAGCTTACCCAAATCTAGTGTGGAGTTGAATTTTAAACATATTTCCTCTTTTGGGAAGGTGAAAAAAGTAAAACTTCTTGAAATTTTCACTTTGCTGTAGCAGTCATGCACGGACTGTAACTCAAGCTCTTCTGCAATTGCTGCAGTCTGGTTTCTTAGTCCAGATCCCCATGGATCTCCTAGACTGGTACAAATGAAAACAGGTCATTTGTAATTAATTTTTATCTTCCAGACTATTTGAATACTCTTTAGAACTGTGAAATAGAGTAGATCACAGTAAGAGATTTGTTATGGCAAAGCCAACCCTGTGTTTATAAATTGAGGGACCGAAAGACAGTTTATATGCTCCACCCAAATAAACCAAATCATATAATACAAGACTCTTTTAATACACCAACGAAACCTCTTTGGTTTTTTTTTTGGATGGACCAATAAAATGAAAAGGAAATAATATGACATTTACGTATTTAACCATGAGTACTACACAGACTATAAATATTTCTAATACATACAATGTTTTACTTCAAATGTAATATTGAATACCTTCACATACTTTTCAAAAAACAATATTCATATTATAATTTCTTTTCCTTCAAAAGGTCCCTGTGAGGCAACTTTAACAAGACTGTTTTTGTTAATGCCATCATATGTAAATATTCCCAAAACACACAATGCACAAAATCTAAAAATAAGCAGGATATTTTAAATTCTATTCAGTAACTAAATATTTTAAAACTTATAGAATATCTGGCTTAAGCTGCTTGTCCAACCTTCCTCCCTTTCACTGCCTGCTTCATCACACCATTTGGTAGACAGAAACAAAGAGAACATTTGCCATCAGATATGTGACAGGAAGTGAAGACATTTAGGTATATCAAGATTTTTTTTCCCTTTTGATAAACTCTTTATAGAAAGCTACTGTTTGCTCTAAATCTCCAGGTACCTGAACTGTTATTTCTAAAGTAAAAGACAGTCTAAACCCCGCAAAAACCCCAACCCTTGACATAGTGTCAGGGATTCTTATGATAATGACATGGAATCATTTTTATACCACAGCATGTGTTACGAATGAATCATGAATCCTACATCAGTTTCAGTATCCACACTAATGCACAATAAGTCCTGATACTTCTTACTCCAAATTTTTTACCTCTTCTTTTGCAGTAGGGCTTCATCAGATCTCAGCTAGCGATATAAGAATGTTAGCTGGATATCATAGAAGGAGATCAGGTTAGTCAAGCAGGAACTGTCTTTCACGAACCCATGCTGACTGGGCCTGATCGCCTGGTTGTCCCATATGTGCTGTGTTATGGCACTCGAGATGATCTGTTCCATAATGTTCCCTGGCACCGAGGTCATACTGACAGGCCTGTAGTTCCCTGGATCCTCCTTCCAGCCCTTCTTGTAGATGGGTGTCACATTTGCTAACCTCTGGTCAGCTGGAACCTCCCTGGTTAGCCGGGACTGCTGATAAATGATGGGAAATGGCTTGGCAAACACTTCCACCAGCTCCCTCAGTATCCTCCGGTGGATCCCATCTGGCCCCATAGACTGCAGTGCTTCTAGGTGGTGTAGTAGGTCACTGAGCATTTCCTTTTGGGTTATGGGGGCTTCATTCTGCTCCTTGTCCCTGTCTTCCAGCTCAGGGTTCTCACAGAACACCTGGTCTTACTATTAAAGACTGTGGCAAAGAAGGCATTTAGTACCTCAGCCTTTTCCTCATCCTTGGTCACTATATTTCCCCCCACATCCAATAGAGGATGGAGATTCGCTTTAGTACTCCTTTTGCTGTTAATGTATTTATAGAAACACTTTTTATTGTGTTTTATGGCAGTAGCTAAGTTAAATTCTAGTGGGGCTTTGGCCTTTCTAATTTTTTCCCTGCATATCCTTATGGAATCTTTATAGTCTTCCTGAGTTGCCTGTCCCTTTTTCCACAGGCCATAGACTTTCCTTTTCTTTCTGAGTTCCAGCCAAAGCTCTTTTTTATTCTAATTGTTCTGCTTATTATTCTGTAAACTCTCCATCAGATGTTCTCCATGGTTATCAAGCATCTGTTTTGAATGCATCATGGGAAACAATTAGAAGCACATGCTTCCTTTTCTATTCATAGAAAAATGCCAATATTAGTCTTATTCTCAGTCTTTCCAAAGTTCTCCTTTGGCTCTCCAGGCAGCTATATTGAACTTCTGTCCATTTGACCTTTACCTATTAAGTTCCCCTTTGTTTTTGCAGGTTATAAGACTGACTCTTCTTTTAGCCGTCCTTGCACACTTCCTCTGCACACCTTCTTGCCTATTACCCTCTTACACAGAGACTCTGACCCTTGTAACTCCAGTACACCATCTATTTCTTCTGCATCTCTGGCAGTGTGCATAGACTCATCATGTCTAAGGAAGGTCTAGGTTTACAGGTCCAGGGCAACTGTAACACCAGGGACAGTGAGGTCTATCTTCCTGATCAAGGTTTACCTCGGTAAAACCTTGCCTGAGCTATTTCCCTCTTGCACTAAGCAGGGATGGCAGCAGCCCATACACCAGCACCAATCCTGCCACAGCAGAACCTGAAGTGCATGTCAGAACCAAAAGCACCTCCTGCCTGCGCAGCAGCACTCTGAGGGGAGGAGCCCTGCGAGCTAAAAGGTATTAGAGCAGCCATTGTCACAGGTTAACACTTCCACACAGTGTGGTATATGGTTAATGAAGCAGGAAAGCAGGAATAAAAGTTACGGACAAAATGGAGTTTACAGTTTATTGATTATTCTGCTTGCTTTTTCTGTGGACATACACACAAACTGCTAACAACAGGTTTTCTCACAGCAAACTTTCTCAAGGATATAGGGAAATATCCCAAACCCTACTTTTATCATAATGATTATTAATGTGACCCCAAGTTCAATGAATATGGAAGGTCTTTATGCTCCAATATTTGCTGTTCCGAAGGACTCCTTGATGGAAAGGTAATCTGGAATAAAGGTTCCTTTCATTACTTACCTGCAAAGGATGTATAAAAATGGTCATTTATAGATAACACACTTTTGAAGATAATTTAAAACAACTTCTCCAGACAACCATAACTACATTGTAACTTGTCCAAAATTCAAGTATCTCAATCATTATTTTTTCTAAAAGTTTTGAAATTTCTTGTTGCTGGTGATGAACATGGGAAAAGAAGTGCTCACGATTTTCACAGGGAAGAAAAATTTCTGCTTCCCTTTACCAGAACAGAAACTAATGATTTAGGGATTAAAAATTTAAAGTAGATTTAAACTCTTCTCCTTGCTTCTGTAATAACAAGTCTTTTGCTAGTCTACTGTGAAACTACAGGAATGACTGTTTGACAGTCCAGCAAACATCCGTGGGAAACTGCACAAAATGGTTGGCAGCTTGTTTAGCTTGGAGGAGAGGAGGCTGAGAGGAGACCTCATTGCTCTCTTCAACTACCTAAAAGGAGGTTGTAGCGAGGTTGGTGTTGGTCTCTTCTCCCAAGTAACTAACGACAGGACAGGACGTAATGGCCTCAAGTTATACTGGAGGAGGTTTAGATTGGACATCAGGAAGAAGAAATTCTTTACTGAAGGACTGATTAGGCATTAGAACAGGCTGCCCAGGGAGGTGGTGGAGTCACCATCCCTGGAGGTGTTAAAAAAACAGTAGGTGTGGCGCTTCGAGACATGGTCTAGGGGTTAGGGAGATGTTGGATGAAGGTTGGACCTCATGATCTTAGAGGTCTTTTCCAACCTAAATGATTCTATGATTCTAAGAAGGCCATTTTGAAAGAAGCTGCAAGGGGTCAGAAGAGGGAAAGGAGACCCTGGCAGGGTCATTCTTTTACAATACAATAGACCAAGCTTTTAAGAAAAGATTGGTGTAACTTGTGTTTCTACTTTTGACAGTTTAAATTTATGATGTAAACAACTGCAGTATCTCTGTAGAATTAATACAAAACTTTTTGAAATGTTATGGCTCATTTGTGCAATATATACCTCTCAAAACTAGAGTCAGTGACAGGAAATCAGTAAGCTCTGTACTCGCTTATTTCCTTAATGTCTTAATAGCTTTGAAATTTATCTTTTGGTACCATCTTTCCTTTTTGAGTGGAAATGATAGGCAGTTTCATTAAAAAAAACCCAACAAAACAGCAACCTTGAAGCAGAGTAACTTGGGATCTTAGTATAAATATTTTCAAAATAAAAGAGTATGTTGCCTATAAGACAGTAAGAAAAAACATTTTCTTCTCAGTAGAAAAAAAAATAGAGTGGCAAAAGCACAGTCTAAAAGCCAAATCTGAATTATTAGTTTGAACTTTGAGGTCCTTGCCTTTGTTATGAATTATCTACAGACAAACAATGTCTTTGCTCAAAAGAAAAAAAATACTCTGCTAATGCAAATGTTATTTAAAGTATAAATTTTTTGGTAATGTAATGTTAGAAAATATTTATGAAGTACGTATTTTTAAATTCCTCAAAATCAGATTTTTACTGAAAGGTATGACATTTAAATTTTTTTAAATGTTGGTGGGGTTAAGTAATGTGGTTAACACTACTTTTATGATTATATCATACAAAGATTGTTACCTGAACTCAAAGGTAAATAATATTTTTTTAATTAATAACTGTTTCATTGTTGATTTGCTTTTCCCTTTAAACACTGAACTATAGGTTGAACAATCATTTTTAGTATATTTTGGCAAACCCTTCAGCAAAATCTATTTGACTTAGACTAGGCCTTCAAGACATCATCAGCAATTATGGGAAAAGAAGCTCCTTGAATGATGAAAGAGGTTATTACATTGAAGTAGTACAACAGCATATGTCCCAGTTTTTGAGACAACAGGACATGATTTAAAAATTCATCTCTTCCACAAATGATACTCTGACAGACTGAGGAAAATCTGACACAAAGAGGACACACAAAATAATCCCTCCACCACAGCATGCATATCCATATAATTATTTTATTTTTTTTTTACTTTTTCCCCCTTTCTCTGGATGGAGACATAAAACTCATCACTACAACCACCATGCTTTGTGGTAGCTAAGCCAGGCTTAGTTTAACATGGGAGACTGGCTGATGTTTTTTCAAAAGGCTCTGCCAGCCCACTCCGTCTCTCAGCTATTTGCACATATCTTTCATACCCAGCACTGCTTGTGGCTCTCACTGTAATACGGTGGCTTTACAACCTACCCTGAAAACAAACAAACAAAATATTTTAAAACATAAATTATTTGCAGTATTCATTAGTGAGGAAAACAGTTGCAGGGGAAGCACGATACAATTTCTGGAGTTTTGCTAGCATTTCTCTAGGTGAAATGCTCATTCCAGCACTGACATGGGAAGCAGGTTTATGGACACCTACATTGGATGATCCATGTAACTCACTAATAGCCCTTCTGTTTGCAAAATAAGTAAATATGTAATCCAAAATAGACAATAATATGTAAATTTTTCTGGAAGAATCAGCTCTTACTTTACATTGCAGATAATATCACCATTAAATACAAGTTTATATCTCAGATGGAGACAATGGAAGTTAAAGGCACTCAATACCTTGCAGGACAACTGTATATGATATCACAACAAAATGTATAAATTTTTCCTTTAATTCATATTATACCTTACATCAATGTCAACATCATAAAGTTGCCTGTTTTAAGATGAAAGGATGTTTCCCTGGTACACAGACTGAATAAACTCTATGCATATCCTGTCATGTCACTATACCAAAATTGTTTTACTTCCTTGGATCAACCCAAACCCATATTAAAACATACTGATTTGGTGACAAAATCTGTTTCTGAAAAGGCCCAGAATGAGTGCTGCAATTGGAGGGCTTATCCTCCACTGGCAAGCACTTAACTACCTGCACTACTGGTGTGTACAACTCACCTCAAAGGAAAAAAGTTTGCATACACTGGTCTGAATGTTTTAATAGGTATTAATCTGTAGCATCTAGTTCAAGAACTATCAGAGATTGAAGGTTTTTTATTTTCAATTAAGTTTGTCATACTACAATAATGAAAAAGAAGGACCAAGACATTAGGTAATGGGAGGCATTACAGTCATAAAAGCCCTGTAAATAATTTACTATTTTCTAGTTCTACCCCAAATCACCTGTGTACAAAAATGAGAAAAGGAACAAAAGAAACAAATGCCCCTGCAGCTGGTGGCAGTGAACTTAAACAACTACATCAGCCCGTATGACCTTCTCATAGAAAAGCAGCGAGAAGGGCATCCAAATGCAATATAAACCATCTGCTAACCCACAAGTTTACTGCAGTATTAACAGAAATGCTTACCACAGATTTTCTAATCCTTTTTTGTTGGCAGAAAGAATAAAGCTCATGACGCTGAATTGTGAATATCCCAGCCATGCAGCAGGATACTGTGGAAGACAAGTCATCCAAACTATCATCTGCAAAACTCTGCAAGAAGAGTTAACCCTGACCTTAGACAGAAGAGCATTCAATCTGTGCAACCGCTGGTTTTGTAACTGTACTGCCCTCCACACATGACTCCACCTGTATCTTCAATATGACTACCAAATGTAGGCTGATAAGTGCCCATGCACATACTGCAAACTGCTGCTGAAAAAAGAAAAAGATTATTAAGTGAATATTTACTCACATGGCAGAAAGATATCATTGTGCCTATTGTTCCGTTTATTCTGCAGGCAGATTTCTGAAATAATTTCAGTGCATGGCTCAAAAAATAGAGATTGCATGTCACATATTATTATGACTTGGGTTAATGCTGTAGTTATAACGTGGAGAAATATCCCATTAAGTTGGTTGCAAAGTTGTTTGGAATACATGAAGTGGGATTTTGTAAAATCATCTGTGGATATGGGGTTAGCAGAGTCATTCTAGATTTGTGACATGTAAATGGGATCAAAGTGTACCAGCATTCATTTTCTTGTGGTGGAAGCAAGGGAAGAAAGTGATTTTAAAATAGTAACTATAAATAAATAAAGCATTCAAAGATATGGAAAAGACTAAAATGTGTCATTTATATAAATGGTTATGACATTACTGATGGAGAGAGTTGTTTGTCCCCTCAGTCTGAACATCAGCAGTAGCCCACCTGGCTGGCCTATGGTGGACAAAGGAATCTGAAAGTCACAGGAGCTTATTGAAGGCTCATGCCGGTAACTGAAATGTTTGTTTGTAAAACTATTACACATTTTAAGTGCAATCTTCATATAAAGACTATGTAATATTTTCAAGAGCCAGTTATAATCATACCATCTGAGTACTTGCAGAGGGAGTCTATAGCGTTTAGCAAGGCATGTTGTGTTTCAACTCCAGAAGTTCCTGTGGTTGAATCTGGAGCGTTTTATGCCCTTTGCAACATCCTGTAAAAGTAAATATTTAGGTAAAAAAAGGCAGGTGGCAGTTAGCAATTCCCTTGACATCTACATTTATGCTTGTTCCCAGCAACTTGGTCTAGGCAGCCAGAATTATTTACGAACACACCTTCCTCCACAGTCCATGACAAGTAGTTGCAATGGAAAGCCTGAGTCTTGGCCAGTCAACAAAATCTAGACAAATGCACTGCAGGGATCCTTTTTTAAATGCTCCAAGTGTGTGCACTTCTTTTCCACAGTGCCTTGTATCCTGTCTTCGTATCACAAAGCTAAGCTTAATGGTTGCATCTGCCAAACTCTACATTGTGGCCATGAAGACTGTTACTTAAGCCTCAACAGTTACCAAAGTGCATTTAGTAGCACTGTCTTATGTTTGATACCTCAGATAAAAAGCAAATTGTGAGAAATATTCAAATGACAACTCTTGTAACTTCCAGTTAGGTCTTACGTTAAAACAGAGTTTGCAAAATAAATGCAAAAACTAGCCTAAAACAACTATATAGATTCCCTAGAAAAATGTGTAGCTGAAAACCACATAATATTTGCTGGTTCTCATGTTTTAAGAGCAGTTTATCACACACTTAGAAAACACATTTTCACTCTAGTAATTGTCAGTGTTCTGCCATTTAAAGCCCTCATGATTTAAAAACTGCTCCTGGAGCTTGCATATGGAAAGGAATACCTATGTGTTTGGAGGTTGTGATCTCTACAAGCTCATAAACATGTCTAAGGCTGACTATAATTTATCTTGGTTTAGCAAGTCAACTAGTATAAAGTGTTTAAAGTAACTGCTAAGTTGTCCTCCAGTTTCCAAAGAGCATTTTTGGTGCCAAAAAGTAGCGGTAATTCTTAAGAAATATTAGCAGAATAGGTTTTTCACTAGAAATTATTGCTTCTAGTGGTAAAAGAAATTTAAAAGATTGTATTGCATATTGATTTAAGCACTGGTATATGTCAGAATTATATGCAGATAATGGAAAAAAACTGTATTTGAAGTACAATAAACATTAATTTCTTTGTTACTGTGTTCTGTTTACAGTAAAATTCACTAATATAGTACTATCTCAACAATTCTAAAAAACTTGAAGTCAGTCACTAAAAAGAATCTTGAACTTTTCCTGTCCTAGACTTTTTAAATTTATATTTCTGTTCATTTATATTTTCTTTCTGACTTTTGAACCTACATGGCACACATTTTCCAAAGTTTCTTTTGCAGCCACAAAGATTTTCACGTATTTTAAAATAAAAATCAAAAGGCTTTCATATTTCCAAACCTCCAGGAAGTAAAGCTTTAACAAACACATAAAATAACCTGATACTCATTATGACAGTGTAAGTTTGCTAGACAGGTCATAAAACACCTGCAAGAAATTTCTACATAATGCTAATGTCTTGCTTAAATTACAGAATATGAGTAGATCTGGCAAAATTTGTCCAGGTACTGTAAGGCATGTAGTATATGGACATTAACTATACTTTGCCTCTACAGAAGATCTTCTAGGCAAAATGCCTTTCAAGTTTAGTATCACTGAGACAGTAATATCTAGTCTAGTGGGTATGTTAAAAAATATATCAGGTAACAAGATGCCCTTTGTTTAATGTGAAAATTTTAAGAACATATCTAGTGAAGCTTTTTTTTTCTTAAAAAAATAATGAAAATAACAATATTAGTATACGAAGGCAAAGCATGGAAGAGTGAAGAAGAGCAAGCATTTCTGTTTAAATGAAAGGCATGTAGAACATTCTGATTGCATGGCCAAGGACAGTGTAGTTACCTGCCTAATCCACTATGTGGTAAAATTGGCAATATGCTGGTTTTATCTATATTTACATAGTGTTTTTATAGCTTCAAATGAAAAAGCTATATTGGAACTTCAACTGGACGAAGCAGTCCTAGGATAAAGCGTATATTAATTATCAGTATCAATTGTTTGGGAAATATGTGGGGGGCAGTGTGTGTGCAGAAGTGCTCCATTTCCCTAGATTTCAGGGATGTCTAAATTTATGGACTGTGTTCAAAGAACAAATAAAACACCCTTCTCTGCAGTTTCAAGAAAAACCTTCATTCAAAGCGATGAAAATCTTCAAGTGGTTCCCAAAATGGGCATGCATTCAGCAAGTGCTTGTACTTCCAAGGCAGAGCTTGCTGCACCTCTCACCACAAAGAAGAGAAAAGACCCAGAATTACAGTAGAAGCTTTAGTGAACTGTGGATTTCATTGCACCTTCCCAGGCTCATTAGTTCAGCTAACAGCTTCTACTTGTTAAGAGGTTCTGTGGTTAGCAGCAGCAGCAGCCATCAGCGATGTTAAAGTACCTGCAAAGACAATGGTTCAGGCTGTCTCTTGGGCTGGAGATGACACTGTAAACCCTGGTTAGGGAATGTTCCATTTATTTTCATTTTAGTCACATTTCATTATGATTTCCTTTTCACACTCAGGCCAGCTTCACACCTCTCAGGCTCGCCTTTTGTACCTCAAAGGAAACTGAGGAATTATCAGTCATATGCTGCTTTTACTCACATCCCTTTAACCCCTGTTCAGGCAGGGTCATAGACCTGTGAGGTGAAAAAGATGTCCTTCGTGTTAGCATCCCTCTGTGGAAGATTTTTCGTTTGCTTCTATATTTAGTCATTTTGAGCAGTAATGGAAACTGAAATTTCACCTCCTGGAATACAGTGGCTTAAACATTTGAAATTGTTTTGCTGGAGGGTGCTATTAGTGCTTCTGTGTTTTTTTTACCTCTCCCAATCCAGTATCAGTTTCTTGCTGTACTGTGCAATAAATAGGAAATGTGGTTTTGATGAACATACCATTAACCAGCAAAATCTCCAGGTTTAATAATGAAAGCAACAATAGATCCATAGCTGTATACACACACACATTGTCTTTGCTCTTCCACTGAACATGAAATTTGATTGATTAAAGGGGAGGGCCTTGATGATGTAAGGGCCCAGTATGGTGTAAGGTTAAGCTGAGTGGGGAAGATTCAAGAATGTAGCAGTTACCTACACTACCACAGCAGAAGTTGCCCTTAAAGAACTAAAAAATCCCACCAAAAAAATCACTGGAGAAGGGGGACTGATGAGTTTTCCCAGAACAGGATCAGTTAGCAACTTGAACAAGCTTCTGCTTTGATGGTATAAGAGGAGAAAAGTTTTACCGTCTCCAGATGATAAAAGTACTACTGCCTGAGGAATATGTTTCTGTAGTAATAGTCCTTGTCCTTGCTTGTGCATCTGTCTCAAATACAGAAAGCACAAACTTTCTGTCTTTCTTGAGCTCTTCATGGAAGTCCAACTACGATTTGCAAAGCAGATACATCACCTATATAAGAAACAATCAAACAAACAACTAGTGAAATAAATAAATAAATGAATAATTCCATATACCTTCTCTATATTCATGGCACTAGCTGGCATAGAGAACTTAAGGCTACTCCTCTCCATGGAGGGGTCATTGCAAATACCCTGTACTACAAGAACTGCATGTTTTTCTCCCCATGTACAAGCTTCCAGCTGACCAGATGTCATAGTCTGGGGGGCAGTGTCACAGTTTCATGTTAGTTTGTATAATGTAAAATAGCAAGAAAGGAGACAGAGCAAGAAAGAAGACCACATGTGTCACAGACAAAAAACTTTTCATGTGAAGACAACAAGAGTGGACAAACCTCAATTTCTTTTAAAATACGGTATTTTCTTACCAACTTCCTCCCCAAAACCAGAACAAACGTTGTTGCTACAGGCTGCATGGTATAATTAGAATTTGTCAGTTTGCTGTCCTTCACTGTCTGTGGCTATTGCCTCAGAGAAAACAGATGATCCACCGGCCATATTACTGGGACAAGTCATTTAAGAAAATAGATCTGTTCCTTTCACTGCCAATGGGACCTGGAGCAAACCACATAGACCAAACTTGGATTTGATGATAGGAGCCAAGACATTTCCAAACATCTCATCAGCCATCAGTGCATCACTGGGACCTTAAATGTAAACAAAAAATACCTGTCTGTCCAGTTTGTAACATGGACATAAAGAAATTTTCTACCTCATACACATATTTTGGAATTTAACACATTAAAGACACAAATTGTGATTTAAGTCCCTACACTGGATTCAGGGAGTAAGACTGAGATAAAATCACCTTAATTTAACTTAACATCTATGCACAAGTCTCATAATGTGTGTGACAAGTGGTATAGCACTGATGACTTAAAAGCTTATACACCATCAAGAAGTGGAAAGCAATCTTTATTTTTTTTATGTACTTATCTCTATAATATCTGAAAATACTGCATGTGTCCAAACCCAGAAATAAGACTTACAACATTCCTTTTCTCTCACACTTTATACTTTCTTAATTGTGCACAGGAAATAGTTTGTCTGGTTTGTATACTTCAGCTTGTTTGTGTGAGTAGATGTGCGAAAAAATGACGTTGAGACAAAAAAATGATAGCTTTGCATGCTGTTTTCAGAGTGAAAAGCCACATGACCAGTCTGATCTCCTACTGCATAGTAGTAATTGTTTACCTCTCTGAGGTATTTGTTCACCTATGTGAGCTTTCCTCATGGCTGACAGTTTCAATTTTAAAGCTCAAAAATCCTCTCAGGAAAAATCTCCATGGAGCTTTTAGATTTCAGAATAAAGACCTTGAATTGGACTGTATTTTCAATATCTGGAGGAGTGTACAGAGCAGAACAATGGAGGGTTTTTTTTCTTGGAGACTAAAGGGATTTCTGCCCTTGAAACTATGCAGACTATTTTCAGCATGTAAGGCTTCATTCCTAGGTGTAAAGAACTCATCTAATTAGTTCTCAAGGTCAGGAGAGTATGTGTCAGTGTGTCCTAGTCTGCGCTGGCAAGCATAACAGACAGGCTTGGGGTTTGGCTTTATTTTTATTGCTTGTATTGTTGTTTGGGGGATGGGCTTGTGATTAGTTGTTTCAATTTTTTTTTTTTCCTGTGGTATCACAGAATCATGGTTGGAAAAGACCTTTAAGATCATTGAGTCCATTCATAAACCTAACACTGCCAAGTCCACCACTAAACCACATCACTACATCTTTTAAATACCTCCAGGTGTGGTGACTCAACCACTTCTCTGGGCAACACTGGAGAGTAATGAAGCAAGACTGTGGTAAGACATGGTAGGAGAGAGTACGGTGGAAAATAAGTATTCCTTTTATGTTTTAATCAGTGAACATTTGCTAAACGTGGGTTGAACTTATGTGCAAAATACATTCATAGAGTATGTATAGGGGTATGAACTCATTAACCGTATGCCCTAAAGTGCTGGCATGTGCACCACTTTCCTCCCAAAATCTGATCAAAAAAACTCATTGCTGAGCTCAGCCTAAAAACCTAAATGATTCATTACTTTAGAATCAGTTTGTATATACACGTAAAAAACCACATGCCAACCATAAGGCAAGTGATCCTGCAACTGTGTTATTAAACAAGAGACAACAAATCCTGATGAGAAAAAGAACATCTTAGGAAGGGCTGTCATGTTACACAGATCAAAGCTGAATCCTATGCTTCTAATCTCAAAGTGAAGACAAAAAATCTTGTTTCTTTGCTAGGCATACTACGTGTCTTAACTGCTTCATGGACGTACCAAATACTATCTGAGGATATGTGTTTCCAAATGATCCCTTTTCATTTGAATACAAATTTAAAAAAAAAAAGGTTCATATTTGCTGTAATCAATTTTCTACCAATTGGAGACATTTCATGAAAACAAAGACTGGTTTTAACAACAAACAAATACTGTTATTAGTTAATTGAATAAAAAATACCTAGAAAATGTGAACTCTATTTTCTTGGAATTTTTGCTAGTACAACCACATGTTCTTTGGGAAAAAAAAACTTTCTAAACTGGTTACATCTGTGAAAAGTAACCATCACACCTTTACTTTATTTCGTATTTTCACTCTGACAGGCCAATACTCTGACAGGTCAATAGTTTGACAGTGACCATAGCTATTTTCCCTGCACTTCTCAAGCTTTTCATCTACATGGTATAATTTTCAAGATGAAATAATGAAGTAGCAAGCTTAATTGACTATTAAAGTATCTCCTGTAAAACTGGGAAATTTTACTTCATAAAGATACTATCCATCTCAGGAATAGATGGAATTCACTCTATAAATCCAAATGGTTGTAAATGTGGGTCATACAGTCCTAGTAAGTTACTTACAGAGGGTAACTTACAGTTACTTACAGTTCTTAAAATTCGTTTTTGCATGTCTGAAGTTTGCAGGCAAACATATTATTGTCACAATCCCATCTCTGCTTTGACAGAGCAAGAACAAATGGGATCAAATTCTGCCTTATACAAAATCTCCTTGCCACACTGTAGATGTTCAGCCTCTATTCCTATGGTTGGTAGACAGTGATCCTGGCTTTCAGTATTGAACACTTCTTGTATTTATAACCTCAGTATTTTTTAAAGATTACAGGTGTTCTTGATGAATATACAGAATAAAAACCACAGAATTAAAGTCATTCAAACTTTGTCTTGGAGAAAAAAATAAAGCTAAACCAAACCCAAATACCTGCCAAATTACCACATTTACAATGTAAATGTTAAAAAAAGTCTCACTAGGGGAACATTTTCCTACATGGAATTAGGAATCTCTCATGTTTAAAACTACAGAGGTAATGTGCTCTATGACAACAAAGGGATAAGGAAATACTAGTACAGTTGGGCAGAATAGGATGTACCCTTCCAGACTTAGGATGAAAGGCTTCCCAAATGTCATAAAAAGCCTGCCCTACCAACCCAGTGTGACTTGTCTGGTGTTTAGTGATCTGGAACTGTCATTCTCTGAGGATTTTGCTGTGGTCTTCATTCAGGAAGAAAAATTAGTCCACCCTACTGAAAAGGATATCCCAACCTCCAGAAATTCTCTGAAATCTCAATGGAAATATAAACATTCCCAATTTTTCAGGACTTCTAAGAGTGAAGGCTGTGAACCCGTGAAACCAGATTCAAAGGGAAGCACTGATTTTTATTAGTTGATGTCTCCAGACCAAAACTAGATATTTTTCCTCAGAATGGCTTTTAGTCTTAAACAATATATAATTAATGGTTCATAGGCAGTAACAGCCTAAAGTTTGTGGCCAATTTCCTATTCATGCGAGATTATTAGTCCTTTAGAACTTAGGTACTTAAATAGAACTCTATCTCCATCTTTGTGTATGTATCTTAATTTAAGTGTGTTACACATATACGCCTAGACAAGTGTCTTTAAAAGGGTAATTATGACAAATGCATGTAGGAAGAACAGAAAATTGTCATATCAGCAAATAAATATATAAGCAATTTAAAAACAAAAATCTAGTAAGTTGTAAAGAGTAATTTCACGGGTTTAAAAAAAACAAATCTGGAAGTACAAAATATGAAGGTTGGTGCATATAATGAGAACCTGAAGAACACTGGCCTTGTCAATGTTTTTATTTGTTTAAAACAATTTTGAGTAATTATAGTAGCTTAAAGGAAAGCAAGATCAAGTGTACACACTAAAAGGGAACATGTTCTATTTGGATGACTCAGTGTGAAACATCTGAGATCTGGAAGGGAGCAAATATTCTAATTTTTTAGATGTCTTGCTGTGTATATTACTAATTGGAAATCTAGATTATAACTTGTGCTAGGTAATGCCAGCAATATAGATGTCTATTGGTGGTATAATTTAAAAAATATCAACAGATGTATTTTACATGTATTATTCATTTAAATTATGTATCTTTTCTGTAGCCATATTGACTTCCTGAAAGGTCAAAAGACTTACACTGAGCTCTAGGAAATCTAAGGTCCCAAGCATATTTTTCTACCTGAAGTTTCTATTTTTCTTTCTATAACTTTATGGTTCATCAGGGAACGTGTGGCATGGTAGGTTATTGAAATGTCCTAAGACTCGAAACAAGCAGACTAATAAGTGTTTAAGATGTCATGCATGACTACTATTCTTCATAAATAAAAGATCTCTGAGTGTTTAAAAGGACTGCTATTCAGAACT
The DNA here is from genome assembly GCA_033124195.1 of Coracias cyanogaster. Taxonomy (NCBI): domain Eukaryota; kingdom Metazoa; phylum Chordata; class Aves; order Coraciiformes; family Coraciidae; genus Coracias; species Coracias cyanogaster. Next base: position 135,948 of record JAVSBS010005325.1, read on the forward strand.
CCCAGGTTGTTCCCTCCCATTGGCTTGTGAGCACTTTTGTCATGAAGGATCAGTCCCTCAGCACTCAATTGCCTTCAGCATCTTTGCTAAAAAACATGTGCTTCAGGCTTGCCTAAACACAGAAGAGATTGCACACCATCATGTGATGAGACCGCTACTGTGGTAGGGAATGTTGAGTGGAAATGGGATGAGCTATCTTGCTTTTAGTAGGAAAAATATTCATCCTAGGGGTTAGTTTGAGGTGGCTTCTGTGCTGCAAATTCACACTCCATCATTCTGCACCCTAACTGCCTCATGTACAAAACACCTCTACACCCCACCGGCAATGAGAAATGTAATATACAGTATTCAGCCACAGGTATATTGGCCTGGAGATTGGTATGTTTGTCTTACAAACACAACCCCTTTAACTGAAAGGGTGGCTCATAAAAAGTTGCATCCACAGGTGGCAGCCAGGCTGGGGGCAGTCAAAGGGATGCAGAAGAAAGAGTCTGTGGTGATGAGCATATCCTAAATGAAGGATAAAAACAAAATTAAAAAGTACAAGGGATGAATGAAATACCATCTAAGATATGTACAGAACAGTAATTGCTGAAATATCTATTTGAAGAATTCATTCCTCACATGGAAGATAGCTAACAGTACATGCTAACACAGCACTTGTAACTGTACCCCAAAGCACACAGAAGGAATTACTATTCTTCTTTGTCTTACAATGTTCATAGATTTTTATGCAGCAAGAACTACTATCATCACCAAAAAATACCTCCTAGATGGCATAATAAATAGACTATTTTGAGGACTGCTGATGGTAGGAGTCTCATTCAGGCCTACATATTTGTCTGTAGTGAAAGAACATACATTACCATCTTTGAAGAAGTGAAATGTTTAGATTTTTACTATATGCAATGCAATATTTGACTAAATATAAGGAATTAAAAATGCGCAACGTACTCCATCATTTGTATAATATGTAATTATACTGTAGTTGGGATATTTAACTAAAATGTAAGTCACAGATACAACTTTAGTTTGGGACCATAGACTGTATATAAGATACTTAAGCCCCAAATTTCAAGAGCATCAAACATTACTTAAGTCTAAGACTGTATCTAAAATCTAATAAAAAGCATAATTTCTAACACCTTCTGTAAATTTGGAACCAATATTTGTAATTTTGGTTAAATAGCTATCTTCTATTTTTTATTAAATTATGTGTTATCTTAAAAATACTTGTTATCTATAAATTGCATCTCTGCTCATCCCATGCAAATATTATTGTACCTATAACAAAGTAAAAAAAAATATATATTTCCTTAAATTAAATGTATACACTTTGCTGATATCTAAACAGATCACTTACATACCATCATAAAATCTAAGCAGAGCCTTATAATCCCATGTTAAGAGATTGTATGATACAGAATTATAGAATTGTTTTGGTTGGAAGAGACCTTTAAGATCATCAAGCTCAACCATTAACCCAGTGCTGCCAGGTCATCACTAAACCACATCCCTCAACATCACATCTATACATCTTTTAAATACCTCCAGGGATGGTGACTACATCACCTCCCTGGGCAGCTGGTTCCAGAGCTTTACAACCTTTTCGGTGAAGAAACAACCCTTTCAGTTAAGAAGCAAAGTTCTTAGCAAAGAGACGAGCGTATGGCCCTTTCTTCAGAGGATCTCTATGTGATTGCTAGGGTCACCTAAATACTTGGGCAACAAGCACAAAGCACAGTAAACTCCAAATAAGACCTAAAAATCACCATTTCCCAATTTACTGGTTATTTATATCTCAGATGATCCAGAACATGGATTTCAGGACTCTTTTCCCACCCTTAATTATTCAAAAAATACCTAACTAGGTGAACACACATTTCATAGTGTTAATTGCAGTTCTCTTAATTAATGTACCCATTCTCTGAGTCATATAATAAACTAAAGAGAGAGAGACAGCTTTTCTCACATGTAGCCCTCAAACCATGCATTGTTGCAGTTAGGCAACTGGATAATATTTCTGTAGCATGAACTCTAGATACTGGCAACACCGAGCCCTAGCCTACTTCTTGGTAATACTGTAACTCCCTGTAGAACTAGTATGTTTTTCCTTATATAAAGATCACATAACCACATACTATGCCTTTACTTACTCCTTTTTGAGTGTTCAGCATCTGTGACAAGAGTTTTTTTCTTGTATTTAATCTCTGTTGTAGGACAAGCAGCTTCAAGCAACCCTAAGAACTCTAGAGCTGGTACTCTGAAGCGAAGTGTTCCACAGCACAAAGGGAGCATCACCATGCACCTGAGCTCTTGGGGGTATGTGAAGGAGGAGCACTGTCATGACTTGTTACAAATTACTAGGCCCTTAAACGACCCACATGATATAGAACTGCCTTCAGGCTCTTTCTTCTTACCCTGGGGTGGGGTGGGTGGGGATCAAAGGAGGACAGTGTTGCTCGGGGCTATATTTTAAATGGTATTTAGATGCTATAAGGTTCAAGTGGGTGCTTAGTGAGGCTGATAAACGTGCCTAAACATCTGAAGTCTATTAGTCTCCTATTTTTAATATGTAAACCTACGCACTTTTGTAGATTTTCCCTATAAAGCTATTTATGTGTGAGGGTATAAGGGGGTGTATGTATATATTATCATTCATGTACCTACTCTTCCAAAGTTACGCTACTTGCTGCTCAGCTACTGCTGAAAACCCAAGCCATTTCCATCTTTCAAACAAGTAAAATGAAGAAGAACTACAAAAACTAAACCCATTGCCCATTACATTCAGCTGAATAGACAAAAATTTAAACAGCTAAGAAATGTTTGTCAATAGAAAACTGAAATTTGTTTGTTTAAGCTGGCAGTTATAATAGACATTTCTGAATCTAATGCTGAAGGCAACCATCTAGCTGAAATGTGATATCATGTATGACAAGAATGGAGTGATGGACTTGTGGAGGGGAATATTAACCTGCCAGTTTACCACTGGTGGCAAATTTAAGAGAGAAAAGGAAAATATTAATACTGAATATTTATAAAGCATTTTCCTGCTTAAATGCTGCTTCTTCTGAGTATCATTCGAGAAGTAAAGAACAGTTTAAGAATGTTTTCAAAGTGACAACCCCCCTCCTGTAAGGGACTGTGTTAAGACTTTTGTTTTGTCTCAACATTGCTGTTTCTGGACTTTGTTTTGCTGACGCTGCTGCTTTGCAACCCCGACATCCTGTTCTGGTGCACCTGCTGAGGAGTATGTGGCAACGGAGAGTCCTAGACCAAACCCACGACGTCTGTCAAAGAGAACAACAGCCTTGCCACGCCTGCGCACGGGCCAGATAGTGAGGCCGAGGGGGGAGTGAGGTGTCGCCCCCCCGTCCCCTTGCCGGACCTGGGCATGCACGCGTGGGGGCCACGGGGTGGCACCTGTTGCAGTGAGCTTCATGGAAATAGGCAGACTTTTCGAAGAAATTGTGGGGACTGGGACAATAATTACGGCGTGCTCCTCCCTCAGCGCTGGCGGTGGCCGGGGCGGTGGGACTCTTCTACTGACCCTTCCTGCTGCACTCCATTGGATACTCCTCTACGGGACGACTCAGTTTCTTCTCCTGACCTCTCTTCGTTGGATCTGGGACTTGGACTATCACCTGCACCAAGACCGAGCTGAACATCGCTGGATCCCTGGTGGTGGTGCTGGTAATTAGATGCATCTCTACCGTCTTTCTTGCTTAGGGATTCTGACTTTCTCTGTCTTTTCTTCTCTGTCCTATTGCTCTTATCAGTTGTTATAGAAAATAAAGTTCACAAGGTTGTACGGCATCTGACCTCATTTGTGTCTTAATCTCCCCCTGGGGATTGTTTAAGAACCGTCTCCGATATCGGATCGGGACACCCCCACCTCCCCAGAATAGTACCAGATCTCATTGCTAAGGCCATAAACCACCAGTCCCTTTTGAGAAGAGATTAAATGAAATGAATAGCAGACAAAGAACACTGTACAATTTCACCTGAACTTCAGAACCCAGCAGCTCTATTTTGGAATTTCAGATAAGTACAACCAGCACTTTGTTTAGTTATAAATTGTTTTTTCCACATTGTTTAAACTACATGAGGAGCAGATCTACTATTCCCCTATGTTCCAATCAAAGTCAACTTCAGTTCTTTCTTGCTCATTTTGTATTTATGTGCTGCATTTCTGCAAGCAATGTACAATATATTCCTGGGTTATTTGATTGTATTATATTTCATTTGTCACATACATTGCTAGGCCAGTCAGGAACAATTACACAAAATGGTGCAGTAACACTTAGTGGAAACAATGCATCTTTGAACATAACGGTTACATTGCCGATAATATAAATTATATGCCATATACACAACACTTGGTATTTGTCAAGGTTTTGGTACTTAGGTGCCTCTATTAGGATTAATATATTTCAAGAAAGCCAGAGCACTGCAGCAATTAATCAAGTTTCCATAATTAAGGCAACCTTGATTTAAGCAAATTATCCTCAAAGCTCTCAAGAATCAATGGTTTATATAAAACTGCTAAGTCAGTAACTCTGTGGTCTGTAACTGGATTTTTAGAGTTGATTTATGGAATAATTTCCATATGTGAGTCCTCCCCTTAATACCTTTAAGATTCAAATCTGCTTATCAGTCCATATAACTGTTCTGCAGAGGGCAGCCCTGAGAGCCACCTATCAGCCTGTAAGGGCTTCTCAGGGACTAAGCTGCAGTCACAGTAACCTATGGCTGCAGCACAATTGGCTATATAGTGTGCTTCAATGCAGTACTGTTTCCTCCTTCTCAAGTGTTTATTGAAAAAATACCTGAGTATATGTCTGACTCTAAACTTGTGAACCTCAACAGCAAAATGTCTAAAGGATTTCAATGGGAATAAAACTGGTTTATGGGAAACCATCCTATGGGTTGAATTAGCAAAAGCATTGTCCATCCCTGGACCTCTTATACATGCAGAAGAACCAGGAATGTTTAAACATGCCAACCTTTCATTAAAAGAAAAAATAGGTAAATATTTCAGTTAAAACTGTTGTGTTTTACCTTTTTCTCCTGATTCTTTTCCCCATCCCATCAGGGAGGGAGCGAGGGAGTGGCTACGTGGTGCTTAGTTGCTGTCTGGGCCTAAACAACAACACTATGTACAATATTAGTACAGCTAATAATGCTTTCCCAGGGTTGGAAAAATAATAAAGCAGCTTGCACAAATAGGTTTTAATTCAACAATGCTCCTGCTTGTGCATGAAAATAATGATAATTGCAAAGAAGATAGGCAACCTTCATTCAAGCCACACTGGGATTCATTGATTCTTATAGTGAGATGAAGACTGACACAGCTGGATGAAAAATTTCTGAGATAGATGCCATGTACCTATAGATAGATGCTCAAGCTGAAATGTGTTTGAGAAAAAGTAAAAAAAAAGTTTGTAAATTTTCTGGAAGATAATCTACAACATGTTTAGTTTCTCCTCATGCGGTCCTAGATCTCTGCTGCATTGAACTGCCAAAGTGTGTTTCTGCTCAAATCAAACTCAGTATTTGTCTCTCTAGATGCCTCTATGCAGGTTGTTCTATCTGTTTGAACTGTTTGCCAGGCTACACAGATGAAAATCGCCACAGTATCTCCCTCACATATGTGAAGCTGGAAAGTAAAACAGATCAAGATCTCATACAAGAACAGCATAGCCTGGGTGAGTCAAAGTGGATCTCCCACCAGGTAATCTGATTGGAGTGTGAGCTGAGAGCCACTCCTTCCACAGTAGTTGTGGATGATACAAATGCTCCCTAATACCTCCAAATGTGAGGTTTGAAATTGTCAGAATCATAGGTCTTTTCCAACCTAAGTGATACTATGATCCTCTCTTGCAGGGAGCTGGCTTCAAGGAACTTGAAGACTCATATTTTGGAATTTCAGGCCTTTCTCATTCTTGAGTAGAAGGCTGCTGGTCCCTTTCTATCTGAGTCCTTTTTGCCTTGATCAAATTATACAACATGCCTAGGAGCCATTTTACGTATCCTCAAGACTGAGACACTGAAGTGTGAGAACAGTTACCGAGATTGTGGTGCCTAAAATATAAATGTGAAGTAAAACTCCCAGGATTTAATCCAAACTCATTACTTGAACTTTAGTTCAAATCTAACACCAGCTTCTTATTGTGTCTTTTGGTTTGTATCTAAATGTAATGTTCATGCCAAAAGAGAAAAAAGCAGATGCCTCTTGAATTCAATTCTGTAAGAAACGGCTCTACCACATTTAGTATATAATGCTGCAAAATGCGTAAAAAAAAAAAGAAGGTATATGTATCTTGTCAGTTGATTCTAAAATGTATCTGGAAGTACTTTCCAGGAATACTCAAATACAGCATAACAAACTTAATCCTGAAATAGGATTCACAAGGACAGATCTCAAAAAGAAGCCTCGGTTTGTCAGAGAACATGAAAAAAAAACCCCACCAAACAGTAACAAGCTTAGCTTCATGATTATAAAGTGCCTCCACTCTTCTGACTGGAGTTTATCAATGATTTGCAAGAGGCATAATAAGTCGCTTGAACACATCTTTTTACACATAAAAAAATACCAGAGTAAGAAAATAATAAAATGAGTGGGTATTGGAAAAGAGGAAAATACTTCTTTTTAGCTAAGCTTTGCTGTAAATGGAGTATCAATAAAGCAAAAAGATGCACAATAACCGTCTCAGGTGAGAAGGCTCATTCACAGAATAGTGAAATGGCAAAGTGAAAAAGAGCTCATCAGTTAAAGGTGAGAGGCCAAATCAGAATGGAAGCAGTCAAGAAAACACTCCACAAGGTAAAACTCAACTACAGCACTGAGAGTTTAACTTACAACTGATTTTATAACTGAACTGAAAAGACCACTGAAGGCAAGCTGAAATAGTAATACTAGAATGAATGACTTTATTCTGTAGAGAGTGAATCCTCTTCAGCATTCATAACCACACAGGAACACACTTGTCAGTTTAAAAGCAGGTACATTTTCCCATGCAACAAAACTTCTTTTTGCAGTTTAAATTTCACTTCTTCTAAGAAGACATTATTCCATAATTGGATTTGGCAAACAATTTAGCACAGTTGTGTTCAGAATCAGATACATTATTTTTTGAAAGCAGAAGAGATGCACATATGAGTAGTGATGTGCTATTGCTCTTCATAAGTGGTTCACAATCTGACTTAACGGAAAGAAGAACCTTTCTATATATTAATAACAAACCAATGATTTTCCCATGCAGGAAGATGTGAGAAATTCAAGGATTTCAATCAAAGATGGACCTAACTTCAAGATTAGAAGTAGCTGATAATCTATCAATTACATCACTAGATAAGCCATTCCAGAGATTAGTAACCCTCATTGCTAAACATGTGTAATTTATTTCTAATTTGAAGTTTTAATATTTGGGTGTTTTCCTGTTCTTTTTTGTTACCTTTAAACTGAGGTACTTTTCAGCACTTCTTAAGTTTTACTTGTAAAAAAATTATACATTACAGTGCTCAGTCCTCTAATGAAAAGAACTTTGTATTCGGAACTTGGACCAGGTAGTTTTAAAATATTTTATGCATAATTCCCAGGTTTTGTAACATCAATTAAAGGCAAACTTTTACACATATTTCTTATGTCGCATGCAGAGATAATATCAGGATCATATGGAATGCTCTGTTCTTGCTAACATATATAAGACTGATTCACAATTTCAGATATAGCACTGAAATAAGAGCAAGTGTTCAGTTGCTATTGCCACCATTCTGCAAAATTTCACAGCACGAAACTCTTCCAACAGTTTGTATACTGAGCTTATGTAAATTTCAGGCCACAGGAAACAAAGAGCTCCAACACCACAGAGACCAGAATTCATCAATGCCCAAGGATGTAAGGGGCCACTTTAGAGCAGCTTATAGACACTGTTCACTACACCAGGCAGTGAACGTGGGAGTCAGGATATCAGTTTCCTCCTGGAGAGAGAGCAAGAATGCAATTTTGACTTAATTATGACCTACAGTAGTAATGGAGAATTTTCCAGTGGGAAAAAAAATCTTAATCCCCTGTCTGTCACTTTTCCAGTGTTAGAAAAAGCAGCATGATACAGCCTAGATGTCCTGGAAAAAAATTGCTGATAGACACATGGCAAAAAAGCAGAACTGCTGAGAATTTAAGTCAGTCCATCTAGCCCTGTGTCATTCTGCAACCTTGAAATCCTGGCATACCTAGAGAACTCAGTATGAATCTGAATTTCTTCATTCATATCAATGGAGTGTTAAGCTTGGTAATGTTAATCTAAAGTTAAGGCTGCTACCTTAGCTACTGCTAAACAGAGAAATCAAAAAATGGACAGCTTTAAACAGGAAGCTGCAGCATTTTTTCTTAAGAAATAATCTTGTTTTTCAAGTGATGCTTTATTTCCAGATAGAGTGTAGCATTCCTACTACTACAGTGTACAGTTAACATCTACTACTTTAATTTTTATAGAAACATAGAGTGGTTTGGGTTGGAAGGGAGCTTTAAGGGTCTTCTAGTCCAACCCCTCTGCAATAACCAGGGACATGTTTAACTAGAGCAGGTTGCCCTGAGGCCCATCCAATATGATGAAATGATTCCTGTCTGGTTTGCATGATGTGTCTGAGGGCTGTCCCTTTTTGTAGTGATATATAAACTTCAGGTTTCAGATGCTCTTTGACTTGTAAAAGGAAAACTAAAGAAAAATAATCTATTTTGCAAATTAGCTCTTTTGTTTTCACACCTTTGATTAAAAACAGAAAAAGAAATAAAACACATCCTACCAAAATTTTCAGCATTTTCTGTCTGCATTCTGTGTAGAAATAAAGCAAGAATATCTTTCTGCATGAGATTCTGGTACTTCTTTCTTCCATTTTAGCAACTGCTAAGGAAAATAAAGGTAAGTAAAAATTAATAACCTATGGAAAATTATACATAGAATTTTCCTGATTTCAGAATAAGTTGTGTGTAATCTCTGGCCAAGCAGTTCTCCTTCCCCTAGTCAAACTCGTTCTAGTTTTTATTCTTATTTCTGGATAATGTCCTAAAACTGATTATTAGTTATTTTATTAACAAAAATATAACTGTGAAAAATCCTGAAAAATAGTTTTGCAAGAAGAGGTTATATAATAAAACAAACCTAAGACAGGTTTAGTCTGTAACATCTCTCAATAGTGTAACATCTCTCAATTCCTACCACTGACAAATAAGTCAGTAAATAAGTAAATAAGTTCCCACTTAATTTATCATTTCCAAAAATATAGTCCTAGAAATTACATTTAAAAATTCTCATTAGTTAGCATTTCCCACATGCACTGAAATGAGGTCTGTTAAAAGCTAAGAGAAAACACTTAAAAGTATCAAGTTTCTCTGCAAACGCTTTGATAAAAAGCTATGAACTATATTAATATAAAAATCTATATTAATTTAAAGGAAATGCAAGAGGCAGGGCAAAGTTCCAGCACACCAACAGAACTGACAAATTATAACAGAATTTGTGTCACCATGTAAGTGGCTGCTTATGTGTATATAGGTTAATGACTGAGTATAAAAAGGATTTGTATGTTAAATAATAAAGTGTCAGAGCAGAGAATTGAATCTCTTAGCTAAATTTCTTCCCTTCTGAAAAGGTAACTATAAAGACAGCCTGTGCTAACTAAGAAATCATGCAGTTTCATAAAAAGCCTCTACAGTAACTCCATAATGTAAACCAAAATTCTTAGATGTACTACTTGGTTTTCTTTACAGGTCATTGAACAGATGGTGGTCCATCACTAGTCTGATAGTTTTGTTGGCTTTAAGTAAGTTACTGTGGCATACAGCCCAGTGAAGCTCAGCTGGTATGAACATGTTACAATGAGTTACAACAATTAAAATATAAGCCCTGTAAGATCTCCCATTTCACAAGACAACCATGAGAATGAATAGTTAGAAAAAAAGGCAAGTCAAACATTCCTCACCCAGCTCTTTTCTTGCTAGAAAAATTCAAACTCTAACATAACGTGTTAGAGCACTCTCCCCTTAGATCTCTTTCCTAGGGGTCATGTTTAAGGGGCTTGAGCTAAGTGACAAAGAGCTACAAAGTGCAGAACTTCAGCTACAAAAGCTGCAAAGGGACTGCCAAAGAAGAGGTCAAGTTCTCACAGGAGAAATCTGTCTGCAGCCTACCTCTTCCAGCACCACTCCCAAATGAAGTTCTAGAGTGTCTCTCTCCCAGAACTAATCATAAGCCTAGCCCTAACAACAGGCAACAAACTGAGCCTGAAACTGAAGACCTGACCTACATTAAGAATTCTTCAGGGGACACCTCTTTCTTAGCCTACCCCACCCTTTATCAGGGGTAGGGACTGGAGTCCGGAAGATCTTGGGCTGGCACGGAAAGATAGGAGGGGCATAGAAGCTGGGTGGCTAGCTTGCTTATGGCGGGAACGCACAAGAGATAAGACGGGTATTTAAAGTGTTTGCGCACTTGAATAAATGCCATTTGCTTCATCCCCATATTGGTGTCTGTGCTCGATGGCCCTGGGGCGTGGGTGACTCTAGGCCTGCCCAGCTACCGGATGAGGCTTGCCAAAAGTGGAACGGCAACAAATGGTGACCCCGACGTGATAGCGGGTGGAGCAAGCTGCTGGACAGCTGAAGAAGGGTTCGAACCATGGAAGCATTAGTGAAGGTGATTGTGTTGCTGGGTGGTGAGTTTACTGTTTCTGTGAAACCGAAGGAGATCACCCAATGTCTGGGCTGCCTCCTGAAGGAGGGAATTGTAAAAGAGCCGGTTGATTGCCTGCAACCGAATTCCTGGGAGCGATGCTCCACGGCTTTGGCGAAAAAGGGCCGTAGCTATCGGCTCTGCCAAAGAGTTAAAAATTTGGGGGAAGGTATTGTGCTTGCTGCGAGCGGCGGGAGATGGCCGCCGGCGCCCGGCGCGGCCCAGAGCAGCCGGCGGGGGGGGCTGATTGGGGCCCGCGCCCCCCTCGTCCCCCCCCGAGTAGAGCCCTGGGGGCCGCGGGCTCCCATTGCAGCTGCTGCCGGGGGAGGCACGACTCTTGGCAGAGGCCGGGGGGGTGCCCTCCTCGCGGCATCCAGTATTTACCCCCTTTATCCCTTAATACCCAAGAATTTCTGGGTTGAGACCCTGATGTTTTTAATTTGTCAATCACGGATGCTGAATTTGCCACATTGTTATTGATGTATATATAGTGAATCATTTTATCAGTTACCTAATAGTCATTAAGTT
>JAVSBS010005325.1:147308-193035 GCA_033124195.1 Coracias cyanogaster
GCACTCCATAAGACGCCTGAGACAATATTTTGATATTAGGCATCAGCAACAGCAGTACCAGTTATTACGCCTTAAGCTGCTTAAGTAACTTGCAAGGCTTGAACAGCAATTTAGGAAGTTGTATATTCTAGGGGAGGGGGAGATGTAGGGACTGGCGTCTGGAAGATCTCGGGCTGGCATGGAAAGATAGGAGGGGCATAGAAGCTGGGTGGCTAGCTTGCTTATGGCGGGAACGCACAAGGGATAAGACGGGTATTTAAAGTGATTGCGCACTTGAATAAACGCCATTTGCTGCATCCCCATATTGGTGTCTGGGCTCGATGGCCCTGGGGCGTGGGTGACTCCAGGCCTGCCCAGTTACTGGACGAGGCTTGCCGAAAGTGGAACGGCAACAATCAGGCCCTTTGTAACTCAACCCAAGTAGATTTCCAAGCCTTTTCTCTCTCTCAAGCCCAACTCTAATACTTACTGGGTTTAGTTTCAGTGAGAGGCATTTTCTAAAGCTCCAGTTGGAGTGGCGTTAAAAAGGGGTTGCCAAAGCAAGGAGTAAGACGCAATCACGTCTCTTCTCTGAGACCTTCTTAATTTGGCTTTAATATAGAAGTGTTTGTTAAGGCTGCCTATGGAAGGTGCAGGCTGCCAAGAGTTCTCCATTGAAAAATTCCTCATTATGGACCAAGATGGGGGGCTCATGCTAAGGCTTAGTCTAGGCCTCAATATAACATTTGTCTCTAATTAGGGTTTGGTTTTCCTTAGGGTTTGAGAGAGAGACAGCCTAGAACTTCATTGGGAGTGCAGTTGTAAAGGGAATTCCTAGGGAAGGGGTAGGTTCCAAAAAGATTTGTCCCTTAAGAACTTATTTATCTAGTAAAGACTGGAAACTCTTGTTCTGATTCAGGCATCGTTGTTTTATGCTGCCATCAGTTGCCTGATCACACAGGCCAACGCTGAATTCAGCAACATCCCCTCAGAAGTCTTCTTTCAGACAGTCCTGCCACAGGTTCCTGTGGGTCCAGCTCCTCCACTGCTCTGGTGCCAGCATTGCCTGCTGGGCACAACAGACAGAGATGGCTCCCTTAGTCACCCCTCACATGGAAGGGCACCACTGAGAGAGCTCAGCAAAATGCAACCAGCCCCAACAAAAGCCACATCCAACAGGAAGCTCCTTTCATTAATTGGCTCCTGGTTGATGTAATCCAGGCCTCACACACTACCACAACAACCTGCGTGAGGGTACAGCCACAGAGACACAGATGGGTCACATTCTGTCTCTGGAACATTCACAGGTCAACTCCAACTTGTGGCCCACAGCTCAGGCCCCAGTGCTTCAGCAACTAATTGCTATGAACATTATTTACCTTCAAAGTCTTCCTGTAGCACACCTTGAAGTTATCTGCAAGAGTTTTGGTTGTTCTTGAAACCAAGAACATTGGTTTCATGGTACAGAATTAGCTTACCTTCGTAGTACTCCCTTTTCTTCTCATATTGATAAATATTGGGATCACTCCTTTCAAGTTTTTCTGAAAGCTTTCATTTCCATACACAGTTATTGCACTAAGGGTTGTTTGGATTTCCTTCCAGGGAAAGGAAAACGTGACAACTGACACTTCCTCATAACAATCTGCGAAGACAATTCAATTTTTTAGCCTAGATCTAGACCTCAGCAGTGTGCATTGTTTATCTTGTCAGTGATTAATAACCTAGAAGGACATACATAATATACACAGCAAGACTGGTCAGAGGTGGAAACTTAGGAAACCATACAAAGAGGAAACATGCATCAGAGAAGTGCACAAAGGAGACAATGTTGCTGAGAAGGGAACTTCAATGTGCCCGTAGCTTGCATTCAGCAAGTTTTTCTAGCTTTCTCTTACTGGTAAAAATATGAAGAAAGTCCTTCCTGGCCCTGATGCAGTAGTAATTTACACCTTTCTGCTGCTATCTGCAGTGAAGCAGGTCCCCTAATAAGTAAAGGCTACAAAAACAACGGGAAACAAAGGTAACTAAATGTCCTCAAGTTGAAACAGCAGGTTTCCACACAGCTGTAGATGTCCCCAAAACAGCAGGTTTTCACACAACTGTAGATGTCCCCAAAATAACCAAAAAATTGGTACCTGACTTATATTTCCTGACATGAAAAAGCAATGCCAAAAGAAGCACAACTGTTTGTCAGTTTTCTGGATAGGAAAGGTATTTGAGTTATACTGGGCAACAATAGAGATGCAGTCTACCAGCCTACAGCTGTGTGCAGCAAGGAAACAAGACTGGTCAAGGAACAGTGTAGATAGTTCCGATTCTATTAGGATACCCTGGAAAAGTTAATTCAATACCGGGAGCTGTGCCAGAAAGTCCTCACAGATGATCCAGTGTGTAATATAGTGTTTGACTGGCTTATGAATCAGCAGATGACTGACAAGGAGAACTGCCAAATGGATAATTACAATGGGCTTTGTAATATTAACTAAAAAGCAGGAAAAAAATGAAGCCTGATAGAAGTCATTTATAACTTTTATCACTTGTCATGCAGCATCCCTTAAGTGTAATGCCAGAATGCATATTATTTTGCTATAAAGATGCTATAAAGATCAGTGTTAACTGCTGCTGTAGAACAAGAATTATCATTTGTCCTCCACTCAACCTTCACCTAAGCCCCCGTCAAACTGATTTCAGCCTGATACAAAACATTACCTATACAACAGCTCCAAGAGCATCAGTATGGGAACTACAGTCTTGCTTTGCCACGTGGCTTGATGGGATCTACAAATAGCGGAGCATGGGTGCAACAAGATCTGATTATCAGAAAAACATGGACTGTGGATGGCAATTTCTAACAGAGTCCTTACAAAGATTTATTGTACTAAAAGCCTAGGTTTGTTGAAGATTATCCTGACAGCAACAGTGTTAATTTAGGAACTGAAGATTTAACAGACCCTTGGACTAACAGACAATGCCTTCCCTTGAAAAATAATCACAGATGCACTAGTACAACCAAATCTTTGTTCTCAGACACAAGGACTATTCAGGGACCACCATTCCTATTGTTGAACTGATTTTTATTTTTTTTTAACCAAACTGTGCATAAGGCCTTCCGACATCTCTGAAGTTAACAAAGTCTAGTTACAAAAAAATCTTCAGAGTGTGTTACTAAATCAAATACAATGGTTCTTCTTTTTCCTATCATTCATGTAAACATTATAATTACCCCATCTCACTCTAATATTTGTTTTAGAAATATAGGAAACACCTTAATTCAGCTCCAGTCTGTGGCAAAGGCATGAACGTCACATTCTAGAAAAGGAGGTTTTGTTGGTCTCCCTTTCTATTATAGTTAGAAATTTTAGAGCAGACACATGACTTTTGAAGACTGTTTTTCATTCATTTTTTCTAGTTAGAAATATGTTTGTGCAGGGAGATAAAAGTAGAATAAAAACAGAACTATGTAATGGAGAAATGGTAATGTGGTTGCAAGAAAAGAAAACAAATGTAGCACTTATAACAACGTAACTATTTCTGCCCATAGAAGAACAAAAAGTGTACCCCTAATGGTCTAACTACTTAATGCATTTTCAAATCTGCATGTTATTTGAATTTCATGGCCTGCTACAAATACACTAATTAAAGCTGTTGACCTAGAATGAAGTAAACTGAGCAATAAATAGACCCTATCTAAATAAAAAATTAAAATGCAGAGTTGCTATACAGGTTTTCTCAATTCAGTGACCATGGTCAAAGCCATAATATGACAAAAGATACTTTCTAAATCATCAGTGATTTGCTCAGATGCTGAGTCACATGCTCACACGTAAACTCTCTCCAGAAGAAAAAAAGAGTAACAAAAAATACCTAAATCTGATCCTGAGGAAGTCTTCTCCCAAGTTATTATACTGAAATCAGAAAGACCATTCATGAAAATAAAGATTTGATTTTAAGTCTTGGTCCTCTGGAAAAAAATCTAGCTATGCCTTCACATTTTACATCATCTTCCTTGTACCAAGTTTACAGCAAGCAAATGATTATCCTATGACCATGTCAAAAAATCATGAACTGAGTAAACCAAAAAGTTATTTTTCTGCTGAACACATGTACAGGGAAAATAAGACGGGAATAGCAGGTCAGTGGTTCACCCTGTGGAGCACTGCACAGCCTAGTTCAGATAATGACTAAAATAAGCAGTGTTTTATAGGAAAGAATGAAATCTTATTTGTAGCCAGGATGCGAGAAATTGAGTTGTGAGTATGTACTTCTGGGGAAGCTGATCACTTAAAGGAAGACATGATCAGTCCGTAGGATTGGGGCAATGAGGATTGTAGTGCTCAAACAGAAGAGTAGGCCTCAAATAAGATGTCAATGGTAGGAGGAGAACAAGCCTTAGGGTATGCTATGCAACAGTATTAAACATCTTCCTCCATTAGGATGTGTGGGAAAGAGGACTAGAATGAGAAGAAGCTGTAGGTCTTCACTGCACTGTATCATTGCAATGTCTGGAAGGAACTGAAGATGAAATTCCACAAGGCACTTTATCATCCAGATCAGAGAGGAGGTGTAAGGGATTAAAGGGCAAATCATTTTTGTGGCAGGGAAATACAAAGCAAGGATTGCAGGAGCAGTAAAACTAGTACTTTCTTGTTAGGTTCTTGTATCTCAGAAGAGGAACTGAATGGAATGAAGACAAAGAGCTTGTAAAGAAAGTGGTATCTTGCTAAGGTGAAGTATTGGAAAAGATAGATGACCTTCTCCAGTCAACAGAGTCAAAACAAGAGTTTGACAATGAAGCAGGGAAGGCAGCACTGACTCTTCTAAAAGAAGACTGTCTATGAAGAAAGTGAGGCAATAAGTCCATGACTTTTGGTATGGGAGGAAACCTTTGTTTATCTCATCAAAGGTGAAAAAGAAAATAAACCATGCAGCCCAGAAAGTAGCCTTGGGATGGAAACTATAGTAGCAGCAGCAACGGGAGAAAGTAACTATGTCACACTTTACAGCCAAAATTAATACAAATACTAAAGAACTGCCTCCCAATAATTTTTGTGGGTTCAAAAAAATGCATCTGTAATGAGCTTTCTTGCATGGTTTTCTCTCCTTTTGCACCAAGATTATTTTCTGCCTTGGGCAAAACTGTGAATGCATAATCCAACTGATCTTCTTGTCCTCAGAAGAGTCTGAAGGGTTGGTAAAATTCTCTGAAATGCAAGCTCAATGCACGGCATGATGTGGAGAAGGTATCTGAGCTTATAGCATTTGAATAGCTAGGAATGCCTTCGAGAACTTCAAAAAGACAAGCTTCATGACTGAGACACAAGAAAGGGTTTATTATTCTCTCTGATAACTGAAGACAAAATATTCTTATAAGGAAAAAGAAGACATATACTTTTTAATATATACAAAATTACTTTTCATATAAAGTTCACTTCTTTACTTATACTGCTTTCACCAGTCCTTGTGCATAAAAGTGTGAACACCACCATTTTTTTGGTAATATACTAGATGGGGATTTTCATGAAATATAGATGGATTGAGAAAGCTAGTGAATTTTCAATAGCCTCGGTGTTCACATGATAAGCCTTGCCCTTCTTCAGAAAGTGATTGTAATGATTTCTTTTTCTTTGTTTTAATGTCTGTGATGTTACCTCTGGAAGGGTAATACTGGAGCAAGACCAGAAGGTTTACTGCTCTGATCCTTTTCATAAAACAGAGAAAGCTTTTAATTAACAATCCATAGTTGTACAAAGCTGTAGTCAATGAATAAATAGTTACAGTCTTTCAGCAAATATTCTTCCTTTATTTTATGCTACTAAATAAAAAACAAACAAACAAACAAAAAACCAACAAAACCAAACCACGGGATTTTTGTAAGTCAAATTCCATGAAACAGTAAAACCTGATATTACTTGTTTATTACTTGTTTTATTACTGGCCAATATCTAAAGACATGTCAACTGGTTTCAATATCAGTTGTCTCTTTGACATGGTTGGGAGCTGTAAGATTTGGAAGGTTTTGCCTTGTCTTGAAGTATGGCAGAGAAAGAGAGGATTAGTGGGATAGATAGATTAAATACTCAGAAGATGTGATGTGTTTCTGAGTACACTTGAATTACTTTGGTGAATATACACATAACTGTCCAGTTCTAAGAGTAAGTGAAACAGTATTTGCCCACCATTCTTTTTTCTTTTATTTAAATGGAATTTTCCTTATTTCAGTTTGTGCCCATTGCCTCTTGTCCTTAAGAACTGGAGGACTTAATGTTTCGAAAACATTTATAATTTCAATATCAAATATATTCATAGCCAGTTTTATACAGATTTCTGTGTGCAAACACAGTCTCAGATTAAATAGCTCTTCTCCCACATTGTTATTTTCCTTGACATATTTATAAATTAGAATCATATCCCTCCTTCCATCTGTGTTTTGCTAAATCAAACAAGCAAAGCTTGTTTACTCTCTTGCATGATATTCTTTCCTCTCTCTGATCTGCTGTTCCTTGCCTGCTCCACTGTATTCTTTTATGTGGACAACCAAAATTAAACATAATTCCAAATGAATTTGCAGTGCAGGACAGTACTAATATTTCACCTCTTCTAAAAGACTCTTGACTTGTGTATTTACAAGTGCAAAATAGTAGTAATATCCATGTTCTCCATACCAAATGCTCTACTGATTTTCAACCATATTAGATGGTCAGCAAGTTCTCTTGCACAAAAGAAAACATACAGACGAGGCTCATTAATCCTGCTTTTCTAAGAATGTAGAATTGTATTCCAGTCTACATTTATCTTTGCATCTTGTTTCCTTTTATCAATTGTTCCAAAATAAAAAAAAATACTGGGATGAGACTAACATATCTATGGTTTGCCTAGATTATACTTTTGCCCCTTATTTTCTTAATCACACCTAGCCCTCTGCACATTCCAAAATGGAACAATTTGAAGAGGTTTTGGACTTGTAGTTCTATCCACTAGGACTGTTTCTTTGCAGTGAATGATTTTGACACTGAATAATGGAGCACTTCCTTTATAATTTTGTTTAACAATATCTTCAGAGTTCTTGAACCATCTGTGTAAATCTCAATGATAAGTAAACATAAGGCAGCTTGTCTTTACTCCTACAATTCTTTGGACAACCCTAAAAAACCATCAGACGGTTGAACAACACAGTCAATTTCCAGAGAAGACCCTCCCATATGCTCCCAGCCCCTCCTGGCCACAACATTTGCATGTCACCTCACTCTCCCCAGCATGTGAATTCCAACAGAATATTGCTGAATGTCATGATTCATTCCCTGCTGTGGATGGCTGCTGTGAAACATCATTTTGAATCATGGTTACTCACCACTTGCTTGACCATCACAACTGTGTTATATAGCTACCAGATGGCAGCTACAGAAAGTACACACAAGTCTTTCATCTCTACCTACTTCTTAATGCCATATTCTCCAGAAAAACAAAATGCATTTGAACTCTGTTGTTTGCATTTTATTTTACTTCTAATATAAGGCTAACATGCAACAGACTTAGAACTGTGCATTTTATCTCCTTATTAAGATGCTAAGCACTTTCTTGAGTTTAAGTAGTTGTGCACTTCATTGCAGAGAATATAGTACCTTATAAAAATATGTAAAGAGGAAACCACTATTAGTCAAATGCAACATATTTTTGATTGAAATACATTTTTTAACACACCATGGCTGAGACTTTCCCCTATATGTAGATCAGTTAATGTGTTAAATTACACTCAACTATATAAATTATAGAATCACAGAATGATAGGGCTGGAAGGGACCTCTAGAAATCATCTAGTCCAACCCCCCTGCCAGAGCATCTTCACTTGAGGCAGGTTGCACAGGATAGCTTCCAGGTGGGTTTTGAATGTCTCCAGAGGCAAAGACTCCACCACTTCTCTGGGCAGCCTGTTCTAGTGCTCTGCCACCCTCAAAGTAAAGAAGTTCCTCCTCATTTTAGATGAAACTTCCTATGTTCAAGTTTGTGCCTCATGTCTCATCACTGGGCACCACTGTAAAAAGATTGATGTCATCCTCCTGACACTCACCCTTTAAGTATTTATAAGCATTTATAAGATCTCCCCTCAGTCTTCTCTAGGCTAAAAATCCTCAAGTCCCTTAGCCTTTCTTCATAAGAGAGGTGTTCTAGTCCCTAATCATCTTTGTGGCCCTTTGCTGTACCCTCTCCAGCAGTTCCCTGCCCTTCTTGAACTGGGGAGCCCAGAACTGGACACAGTACTCCAGATAAGGCCTCACCAGGGCAGAGTAGAGAGGGAGGAGAACCTCCCTTGACCTGCTGGTCACACTCTTCTTGATGCATACCAGGTTGCTATTGGTCTTCTTGGCCACAAGGACACATTGCTGGCTCGTGATCATCCTGTTGTCCACCAGGACTCCCAGGTCTTTTTCCACAGAGCTGCTTTCCAGCAGGTTAGCCCCTAACTTGTACTGATACATGGGCTTATTCCTTCTCAGGTGCAGGACCCTACACTTGCCCTTGTTGAATTTCATAAGGTTACTATCTGTCCAACTCTCCAGCCTGTCCAGGTCATGCTGGATGCCAAACACAGACTTCTGCTGTGTCAGCCACTTATCCTGGTTTTGTGTCATCAGCAAACATGCTGGGGGTACACTTCGTGCCTTCATCCAGGTAATTGATGCATATATTGAAAGGGACTGGACTCAGTACTGACCCCTGGGAAGTGCCACTTGTTACGGACCTCCAAATAGACTCTCCCACTGACCACAGCCCTCAAACCTCTGAGTTCTATCTTTCAGCCATATTGTGTCAATGTATGTCAATATATATCAATATATAACAATATATATCAATATCTAAGATAAGTCTTGAAAATAAGACTCTTAAGTTTCTTTCAGAAAATAAGGCAGTGATGCTCTCAGAAAAGTACCATACTGGAATTATTACTGAATATGTAACTAACATCAAAGATTCATCCTTGCTCAAATTGCCTTCAGAAGAGACTATTTAACATCCACAAGAGCTTTTGAAAGTTATGGAGCTGTGATGTTTAATTAGGTCTTTTCTTACCCATAGTTAGGTGGGTTGCTGTGACATTCTCACAACAAAACAAAATACACTAGAATTATGTCATCTCACATACAGGCTACTAGGTTGTTTTCAACTTGAGGAAATACTTAGAACCAATTGAAATCTTAGCATAAGAATTTTGGGTGCCCTTATTTAAAGCAATATTACTGTGAAAACATGCAATGAAAGGTTACCTGCTTCTGGAAAATTCAAGATACAATTTGCCACAGTCTTCAAAATCATCCTAAGTAGATCATCCCAGTAATGAAGAGGAAGAGTTTTTCTGAATGATGCATATGTATCCAGGTATATGTAGGAACTTTAATTGATGAAATGCAGAACTAGCTGACTATGAATCCTGCATGTTTTTGTGATCTCCCTTGCTCATTAACCACTGATGCTCCTTACATCAGGCCACTTATTCTACTAGTTTCTGACATCTTTCAAACAGCCATGACATATGTAGTCATTTTTAATTCTACCTCCATCAGACAGAGAACTTTCAGGGAAGAAGTTAGCTTTGTTAAGCCATACAAATGTTATCAAACTCTCTGTAAATAAATATTTATTTAAAGCAATCAGTGCTTTAAAGCAGAACCAGGAATTAACCATGCTAATGGCAAAGGAGACTATTCCAGGTTCTCTTTGGTACAATACCAAAACCAAGGACATATTCCGTGGTATAAACAGTGATGAATCCATGAAAAGATTTTTGTTTATTTATTCAAGGTGTACCTGGCCTGTGTAAGTAGCTAGTATGAAATCATGGCTCTGCAAGTATTATATTCATGGGAATATTTGATGGATAAACATTTTGAAAATGAACTGAACTGAACATAGATAGAAGAGCCAGAGATTAAAAGCCTGAAGGATTCGTTTTCTGCTTGTCAGACTTATGGAATGCTGCTTATTTTAACATTGTGAAAAATAGTTATTTTATTGCAATTCTGCATAGTTTGTTCATATCTTTATAGTAACAGAAATAGTACTCACCTTTCCAGAAAGTTGTCTGAATCTCCAGTTGAAATTCTCTTAAGTGTAAACACCTAGCACAGTTAAAATCTGCTGTTCCTTTACCGTAATAGTTCTAAAACATCATTCCACACCGTAAATGTTAATTGCTTTATCATGTGAAAAACAATCTCCCCAAAATAAGACCAGTTTAAGAGTTAACTACTACAGCTTTGTGAGTTCCTATGCAATTACAAGGACTATGTAATTTTTATAAAATTGTAAGTTTCGTCATTTCAAACCAAAATAGCTTTCCTCAATACTGGTTTCAAAAGAGCTGCAGTGAGGGGTAGGCAACATCAATTTGATTAGAGGAATATTTTCCTTCCCTTGAGATTGACTTCCTACACATCTCTTACAGAATGATTCATAGGGCTCAGTCATTTAGAATTGCAAATGTGGTATGGGACTTCTTGTCAGTTGACAAATGGGTGTAGCCACACTTAAACAACAAAAAAAAGACAGAAATTATACTGTGGAAGAGATTAAAACACTCATTCTAACCATCACAACTCCAGTGCTCCACATTCATTAATTGTTGTGATTAATTAAGGAACTTCACTGGCTTACTGGGTCTCTTAGTTCATATACATGTCAAAGGTGTATCTTACCTTATCCATGGCAGCAGAAACGGAGACAGAACCCATTTTGGCTCATGCCTGTATTGCTGCTTCTTGAAATTTTGTTGCACAACACATTTAGTGTGCTTGAGTAGTTGACTTGGAACAGCAATGTGGAAATGTCATTCATCTGTCACGTAAACTGAACTTAATTATACAATAATTGCACATCCCATCCACTGAAAGTGAAAGGAAGCAGCACTTCCTTGTACTTACTCTGAAACAAACATGTATTATTCATTCACTTAGTTACTATACTGAAGTACTATTACAGGCACTACCATTTTGCTTTAAGATACAATGAGTAATTTATTAAGTAGTGATGCAGATGTTTATAAAAATGCTAAACTGAAGTTCTGAAATGAACTATTGCAAAGAGTACAGAAGACTGACAGTCTAATTCATGGCCAGATAAAATAGGCAGTTATTAAGGTTGGGTAGGACTACTGAAAGGAAATTTTTGCACTTCTCCATGACCCAAGGTAGAGATACAAGCTGTATGTCATTAAAAACAAACAAAGAAATACACAACAAATCTCCTAAAGGTTTCAAGAAAGAAATGGTCATGTTTTCACAATACTGTTGTCAGCAGTTGCTGATTTGCTGAGCGTGAGCTCTGTCTCATGTCTTCTCTTGCCTTTTCCTCATCATGGTTTACTCCAGAGTGCTCAGAGTGGCTGGTACTCATATCACTTCTTTAGCCCTTAACTTTGATGCTACTGCCTCTCTATAGTTGCTTCATCTATATCCTCCCAGCTGTTCCCATGTAGCATTCATACTGTGCTGACTACCTCTCCACAGCCATTGAATAGACTGTTCTGCAATAGGAGGGACTTTATGGAAATCACAACAGAGGTGACAGTTGACAGAAAGAGGAAAGAAAAATACACAACTGAAAAGCAAAGATATATGCAACTACTTAGAAAATGTAAAGGATTTGAAATATTGTTTTATACTTGTACCATAAAAATTCATAGCTAGTTCAGCACACACCTATCTGAAAAAAAAGGCTTACATCATTCAGTTGCCTTGGTTTAATCTTCTCAGTCCAGAAACAATCATTGCAGAACAGGAAAGAAATGTTTAAGATAGACATATTAGTAAAAATCAACATTATGAATAGTTTTAAACAACTCCCCAAACATTTGCTAATGTAGCTACTTTCAGCTTACAAGATTTTATTCTGCCTGGTTGACTGAAACAGAAATGAGCAGCTGTACTCTGTCTTAGCGACATGAGATATTCAGTTGTTTAAATTAGAGACAACAGGCCCTGCATAAATACATGTACATCCTTTTTTAAAGATCCCACTGCTCTTGAAAGCGCCATGGGATGAAGGTCTAGACAGTGTGGAAAGAACCTGCTCTTTACAGAAAACTATTCAGAGAGTAATGTAAGAAGCTAAGAGTTTGACCATGGACCTGCACCTAAACAAGTTAAATCCACCCATTGTAGAAATCTGAAACCTGTGTGTGATGTGCAGGGCATTATGGTGGGGAGATCCTGACCACCATGAGGTTAGCATTTGCAGTGTACCAGGGAATGTAAGTGTCCTCTAGTGATCAAATATTTCCTTTTCTTCTGTATCACCCACCATCTCTTCCTTCTTACTCAAGAAACAATCTAGCCATATAAGAAAAAGGGACCTTGCCTGTTGGCTGGCTCCTCTAATCTTACTTATATTTGTGTTGTCAAAAGACCTCTAAAAGAATGGCACTATTTCTCTCTTGAGGGGAAAACTTGAGCAGCTTTATTAGTTTGCATACCGGAGCAAAATGCCTGAGAATCCTCTGGAAACTCCACTGACAGTAATTCCATAGGTCACTAACTCAAGCACCCCCTTTTATTGAAGTGTACTGAATCCATGATGCCCATCAAGGATCACTGGGATTTTGTGTATTTATAGTCTTCCACTCTAAACCCTGCAGACTTTTACAGAGAAGATGTTGGAAAACTTCTAAGTGGACTTCATGATGTAGGAATCTGTAGTATTCCTTTGGAAAGATATGAAGTTTTGGGCACAGGAAGCCGACTGCACCATAAAGTTTGTCATTACAGAGCTCAGTCATAGTAATCAGAAGATTCGCTCAACAATTCACATTCACCAAAACAATCTAAGTCGCAATATCGCCTTTTAGTTAGATATGGCTTGATCAACCAACACGCTTCACTAAAAATGTCTGAATATATTGCAGGTGGTTAGACTTTGGGAATTCACTGGACTAGTCCTGAGCTAGAAGTAATGCATAGGAACCTTTAAAAATTCACATGGTATTTCTAAGAACCTGACAATTATTTTCCAGAGTCTTATGTATATGAGGTGGGTTTTTTATAAGTCACTCTTTTTGGATTGTCCAGATTTAATGTCTAAAGGAAATTACTCATTCAGCACAATAACAAGGATTTATTACAGCCTTTGTAGGAATAAACAAAGCAAAGCAAGCAATTGAGTATGGTTGCTGGGTTGTTTTTTTTTCTAATAGCATGATACATACGCAAGGTTTCCCAGTGCTCTGCATTGACTGAGTGAAGCATCAATTCAAGCATACAGAACAGCTTCATGCAGTCAACAGCAGCCCACTCAGCATCAATTTTACAGTTTCTTCTATTCAGAAGGAGTAAATGCAATATACTTGTGTATATGACCAGACATGTACATAAACAAATATAGTTTCAGATGAGAGCAAGTAGCCGAATATTGGGCAAGAGAAACGTCTTCAGATCTTTCAAAAGCAATGAAGAATATTTAATAATGACTTCTACAGCAGTTAACAATTAAGAAAATGCAATGCCAGTTTATCATCTTATGTTAATTCAGCACAATGTGCATATCTCTGTGCCTAGTTCCTTTGCACAAGCAAAGACAGAGGACAGAAATTCACTTAGCATGTTTCTTTAAAACTGCAGGAATTCCAGAAATGTAAATATGATCATGTTTTCTTCCAGCTGCTAAATTGTCACAGCTGATGTATTCTTTAACAATACGAGTACAGTGAACTACAGCTACTGGCAGTCCCTAGTGCTCACTGCTTTCTCAACGTTCAAGGAGAGACTTATAATCAAGGAAAGCATCAGACAGTGGGGGTGTGAGGTGAGAATAGTGCTATATCCAGAATGTTGCTTGCTCTTGCAATTTTATTACACATTTTTAAATAATTTGTATCTTTCCCAGAGGTGTAAATGCTTGTAAGTAAGTATACATTCATGCAACTACTTGAGATTTGAAGTTTTCATTAAGAAAAATAAGCATGGTTGTAACCTGAGATCAGCAGGACTAGCAAGAGAGAAGGGCTAATTAGGTTAAGAAGGTATTTAAAATTGTTGCATTTGGACTGCCTCACAGTTGCACAGAGGGATGTTAACCCATAGATTATTAATTTTTGTGAACAGTACACTAGAACATGACAAACTCCATCTTTGACAGAGAAACACTGAGAAAATGTATGAGAACAAAGCAGGACTAGCACAGATATGAAAATGCCTTACACAGGTTCCTGCTGTGACTCGAGGCAACGGGACTGCAGTGGTTAACATTCTGCTTCAAGAAATGTGGTTTTTAAGTCAGATTTTGGAAAGACAGAGCAGGAACGACTTAGCAATGTGATTCAGAGTTCTCCCAAAACACACTTAAGACATATCATTAGTGCAAAAGTCACAGTTTCCTTCTGACAGGCAAGTATTGACAGAGTTAAACAAATGGAGCACAAGATTTCTCCCACAAGACCATAAAATATATTGAACAACTACCCAAGACACTGATTTTACCTGTTCATAGAGGCATGTATGGGACATACCATACCATGTAAAAATGTATGGTTAATTAGTATTGGTATTTTCCTGACAATACCTAGTTCCATTCATTTGAAGGTCTCCATGTGCTTTATATGTACAGTGTTTCCACTTAACCAGAAGCAAAGACTGACACAGATAGAGGAGTAACATAGCAAGACAGCCTGGTATCCCAGTGGGATACAGAACTCAGAGCTTGAGGTTCTAGTCTACTGCTGAAGCCCTTAAACAAGTGCTCTTTCCCAGACTGTTAGTTAATTGTCTTTTCCTGAATGCTGTTGTCCTGGTTCGGCCAGGACAGGGTTAATTTGGTGCAGCTGGGCTATTCCACACCATGCTGACATCATGCCCCTTGGCCACTTCTGGTTCTGGGTTCTCTGGGTGCAACCTGGGGCGTGCAACCAGTCCACTCAGGCCCATCTGTTTGTCTATATGGTATCACTTATTTTGTACATTGCTTTTCTCACTGTTGTTATTGCTGTTGTTACTGCAATTGTTTCTTATGTGTCACTGTATTAAATTCTCCTTATCTCAACTCAAAAAGGCATTTTAAAACTTTTTTGTCTGCAATGGCGGGGCAGCGGCAGTGGCCACGTGGTTTGGCTGCTGGCAGGGACTGAACCACCACAGCTTTCTAAATGACCACAGGTGTAAATGCCTCTTCAAGCAAATCCTATTAGCATTTTCTTAGAACAAAGCCCTATCATCAGGAAAACTACTCATTTAACCGCATACATGACGCAAAAATCCAGGATATTTATTACCTGTGTTAACAAAACTTGCTATGATATTATCTTCCAGACTGAGTATTAGCACAACAGCAAATACTGCAAGCTGGTACATGTCCTTTTCCTTAAAGGGGCTGACACAAAACACAGTGAAAATGACAGGGTTATTTATTGTATTATTTTCACAATGATGGAAAATACAAGAAAACCACATAAAAACAAAAGCCATTTTTAATTTTCATAATTATTTTTTCTCCTTGGAAATTAAGTACTTTGCTCCCTTCAGATGAGACTATATATGTCCTGGGCTGCATCAAAAGAAGCTGGCCAGCAGGTTGAAGGAGGTAGTTCTACCCCTCTACTCCTCTCTGGTGAGACCCCACCTGGAGTACTGTGTTCAGCCCTGGAGCTATTAGCACGAGAAATACATGGACCTGTTGGAGTGGGTCCAGAGGAGTGCAATGAAAATGGTCAGAGGGCTGGAGCACGTCTCTTCCGACAGAAGGCTGAGCGTGTTGGGTTTGTTCAGCTGGGAAAAGAGAAAGCTCCAGGGAGACTTTATTGGAGTATTTCATTATTTAAAGGAGGCCTATAAGAAAGATGGAGACAGTCTTTTTAGTAGGGCCTGTTGTGACAGTAGAAGGGGTAATGGTTTTAAATTAAAAGAGAGTAGATTTCGACTAGATAGAAGGAAGACATTTTTTACAATGAGGGTGGTGAAACACTGGAACAGGTTGCCCAGAAAGGTGATAGAAGTCCCATCCCTGGAATCATTTAAAATCAGGCTGGATGGGGCTCTGAGCAACCTGATCTAGTTAAAGATGTCTCTGCTCACTGCAGGGAAGTTGGACTAGATAACCTTTAATGGCTCCTTCCAACCCAAAGCATCCCATGGTTCTATATACTAACTATGGTGCCTTCTTTAAATTCGGCATATAATTTAGAACTGAGACTGCATGCAAATTGACAAAGACTCTCCTATCCACGATATTTAGAAGACTAGCATCTTTCTGTGCCGAGACAAACTTTCAAGAGGCTAGTATTACTCAGTATTTGTTGGCTGAGTTGCAAAAGACTTATGTTTCTCATACCTCCACCTTCAGATGAGCCAGATAAAACATTTTTACCTTGATCTTCCTTATTCAATTAATAATCCTGCTTCACAGATATATCTTCTCACTGTTGGTTCTTCACATTTGAAAGACCACACAGACAACAGTCTCTCAACAAAGTTATTGTTTTCTCTTGTGGATTCTTCAGCATGTCTTTGTTCCTTTAGTTTATAATATTTTATCATCACTGCAGCGAAAATCCCACAGAAGGCCATAGCAACAGGCTGATTATGTGGACAGTGATCAGTCATCCATGGCTGGAAGGAACAGTGAATCCCAATTTCATTTCAAAATCTAATGAAGTTGGCCTCTCAAATCCACTTGATACGTCTACAAATATTAGGCTTAGATTGGAATATAAGATTTCTTCCTGCAGACCTATCATGATCATTTGAATCAGGGTTTAGAACACAAGAAAGAAGGTAAAAAAGGGGAACACAGTGACACTTTCAACAACAGAAAAAATCTGCTGGAGTGAAGAAGGAAATAATCTTGATCTTTGTGTCTACAGTGGACAGGGACAAGAGTATTGATTAGACAAAAGATACAGGATAGAGGAAGGGGGTTTTGGTGAAAAAGTAAATCAGCTTTCAATGATAGAGATAATAAACTACTGTCACAGATGGCCTGAGGGAGTCCCAGAGTCACTGTCTTTGGCAGTTTCTAAGAAAACTATATCTATTCATAGCATTTAGAATTGAAAACACACCAGGAATGATACACAGATTATATTCCCACACTGAACTATATGACCCATGAAGTTCCTTACAGTCCTACGCCTCTATCATTCTGGCAATTAATACTTATATAGCACATATTTGCACTATCAATCTAGTCACATATTTCTCACAAAATACTTATAGGAAGATGTACCCATAGGCAACTAGAGATTTGAAATAAAGAAAAAAGATCAACTTGGCCTTATACTGGTATTTGAAAGGAAAACTCTATTAAGTTCAATACACTTCCCAAAAAGTATTGGAGCATTTAGGGTGCTCTTTAATAAACTGAAATCAGCTGTGGGGATTGAATGGCTGTGGTAGGAGCATAGGTTTATTTTCCTTTGCAACATTCATTATTTATTTCCATTAAGTTTACTCTACTTTCACAGCACTAAGGCACTTCTGTTTTCTGTGTTGTATCTTCTTGTTACTATTGGGATATCTTACCCACTGACTTCATTGACTATTTTATCAAGCATCAGATATAGTCTTTTTATATTCTTCACTCTGTTTTACAGTCAAATATCTCAGGACCTTCACGAAGCCTCAGTGTCATTATAGCTGCTAAAGAACTACTTCAGCTTCTACACTGCATGAAATAGAAAGAAATTGGAATAAGAGTGGGTATTAGTCACTAAGCTTTGCTGATGCCTTCTTCCATTTTCTTTTTTGACTACTCTTTGGCTTGTTTCTGATGTCAGAACTGAGTAAGGAGATAATACAGCCTTATGCTAGCTTGAAATGCAAGCATGTTCTCTGGAGGTCATTTCTATCGCTTACTGTAGGCATAACTACAGCTATATGTTCAAGACGATTTAAAAATAATTATTTTAGTGAAATGGTTACTGCTGATACCTTTACTAGCTGGTCAGATTTTATGTGTTGAGAAAATTCTGCATCATTTAGCAAATATAGCGACTAAAGTGAAAAGCAGCTTGTTATGGTAAGGAAACAAACCAACACAAAGAGCAATAATAATTTAGCCTGTGACTAAAAAAAAAGTATTTGAAGACAATTATTGTCAATAAACCTGTCACTTCAAGCAGAACACTCAATTGTCTGCTAAAGTTAATTATTAGTGCATTTCAGTATATATCTTTCTCACTTTTATGGCCATATGGTGCCCTTACATGCATTATGAGTAGATATGAGAGGTCTAATTTAAATTAGCTCAAGCACTTACAAAAGCTTTGTATATTCAGAAATTTGTAAGATTCTTGGCTGGATATACTCCAGTCTTTTCAACACCATAACTAGAGAGAGCATCAGGAGTCGGTCAGATCCTCTCCCCTAGCAGATTATATTTAGTTCTTGTGCTGACAGAATGTGCAGGTGCAGAAGCTCCTTTCCCCAACTCTGCTGCTGTGAGCCAGACTATAGCAGCAGCTTAACATCAGATATTTCTCTTTACCAGGAGCCTGAGTTTTGATTCAGAACCCTCTATTCATGAGTCCATCTAGTGGATGGTATGAGATAGTATATTTCTACATATACATAGATACATAGTGCACATATGTCTATCTCTAAACTCTTTTTATTCCCCTATTCTAATCATAACAATTTTTTAAAAGGTTAAAAATATGACCATTGGACATTGATCTGAATAATTTCCTAAAGATTAAAACCCATCAAAAATACTAAAATACTTGTACCTTGGTTAGAACTTGGCTGCAGAAGCTCCTTCCTTCTAAATAGCAGGAAGTTTTGGAGATGATGTTAACTGCAGAAAACAATTGCTTCCCTTTGTGAATGATACGGATTTCCCCCAAAGGATTTAAGGGAGTCTGGCATTCTCCAGAGCCTTGTGCAATCTTCCACATGCTACCTTGGTAGACTGTGCAGAACATGCCCTATTCAGGGCTGCAGCTGGTCACTAGAATCCAGGGGCAAACATGAGCTTTTAGTGGAGAGTGCAAATTCATTGGATTTTCCCTCTAACTTAGCCATCAAACAAGCCCCGTTTCCCTCCTCAGGCTTAGTCCTTTCAGATTTAGGCCTGCAGGAGCTTCTCTTACTTCAGTGTCAGAGGATAACTGCAGGGGAGTGTCCAGTGCTGTTCAGGATCCACAGAGTTCACAAGTACACCTCCCACAAATCTGCTGATGCACAAGTACAAGGTCACTTCTTGAGTACTTTTTCTTTTCAAAGTTTAAGATCAACTGGGGCCTTCAAAACGTTTCATGCAAGTCAGGAAGGGTGAACACTGGGCCTTAATATTTTTTTTTATGTTTCCTATTACTGTAGCAAGCAACTAATCTTGTATGACATTGAAATTTCCAGCAAATACCTCTGACCACTCCAGTTTCTGAACTACACCACAGTTTTGCAGCTAATACAATATGATGGCCATCAAATTTAACAAACTAGCTGCCAGTTGAGAAAAAGCATTGTGCTAAAACGTTGGCATCCTATATCAATTTGATGCAAACAGATTTAAAATTTCAAAAAAGTAAAAAACAAAAGAGACAAAAACCCAAAACCAGTTCGTATATTACCTTACATTTGCAGAAACCTTCCATTTTTCTGCCTTTGACTAGCAAATTTCTATTGTAAACACTGAGTAATTTCTATGTGAATACATTTTTATTATCTTTATTTTTTTTCAGGCTATTCTTTTCCACTGCTCTTCTTGTCCCATGTGTTCTCATTACTGGAAACAAAAATCTAGTGGCTGCAAAGTAACTATTAGCCATTCACAGTATAGGAGGGTTCCCTTTGCAGAGGGTTAAAAGCACCATCAGATGAATAAAGAACCTTGCATCCATTATATACTTTGTTGATCCTTGGGTGAGTGCTCCGAGGAGATGAGTATAATGTATTTAGGAGAGTTTCCCCCTCAAAAATAAAAACACACATACTATCAATAATTTTTGAAGGAAATGGCCTTAATATTTCTGTTCTGGGAAAAGCTGAAGAGGAATGAAGATATTCCTTCTCCACTCACACTCCAGCCCTGTCTCCAAACTGCAAACATTTCCCACAGCACCACCTGCAGAACTATCTAGCAGGAGGCCAGAATTATAATATATCAGGGGGAAAGATTGAGCATTAAATCTAGTATGTTACTGAAGGATGACAGTTGTGCTGTCTCTGCAGATAGATTAACAGCTGCACTTAATGCATGTAGTAATTCATTTATCAGTTTGTGTCCAGACATATGGATACTTTGTGTATAATAAGGTGAAGGTAAGACTTAATGCTATTACAGATGTTTGGCTAGAGGTAAGTTTGGGTAAAACTGAGAGCTCTTTTTAACAGTATCTTCAGACATTGATTTTTGAAGAAAAACCTTAACTTGGACTTTAGTCTTACTTTCATTGAAAAAACTACGAATTAAACGTAACAGCATTTCTAGCATTTCAATGAGGGAGAGGCATTGGATGCCTCCAGTAGGAGGAACAAAAGTTATTTACTATGTTATATGCTATTTTGTATGGGTCTTCCACCTAGTTTCCAGCAGCTCCTTTGGAAGTATATCCTACAAGAAATCTAATCCTTTATCTGCCAAGATACTCAAGGACATATAAGGTGACACTAGATAGATGTGTTTAAGAATCTGGGTCCATTCCCAGATTGCCTGCTGGGCTTGCTGAAGATAAAACTATGAATGCTAGTATCTGAAATCATCATTATTCTTTACTACTGGTGGAAACCATTTTAAAAATATATTGTCCAGCTAAAACAGAGTCTCAACTTTGTAGCTTCACATCAGCAAGAGCAGATTACAACAACTGGACTATGAATTCTGGAACAAAGCTATAAAGTCAGAAGCATTGAATGGAAAAAGGAATAGAGGCAGATGAGGAAAACTGGCCATATTTCTAATCCTTGAAATGGTTCCTTCACGCCTTCATCCCTCTCACTTCTGGAGCACCTTCTAGAGAATGTGTGCTGAGAGCTATTGTCAAGTGGCTGACTTCAGTTCTTCCAAAGTATATGCTTCTCTCAGCAATAATGTCTATGATCTATAAATCACTGGAAAACTCCTTTGCCTATGGAAAAAGGTGTTGCTACTAATAGTATCAATCTTCAGTTCTTGTAGGTCCGATCTTACTGTAAAAAAACTTTTGCAGTGTCACAGCTACAAAATATACCTTTTCATAGAAATAAAATTATTACATCCCTTGGGAAAAAAATATGGACTTATAGATGAAGAAGAGGACGAATTATAATACAGGCTAATAGGGAGTAGGAATATATTGTGAAATCATTAAACAGTCTCTGCTTATAGAAAAATTCAGTTATTTTCACATTCAAAATATCATGCTCCATAAGAGAAGGAAGACAGAATTTAGGTCATCCAAGGTTCACATTGCTACTGTATGCTTTTATAAAATTTTAATCTTTATCGAACCATGGAAAACCTTAGCCTAAATCCACTGGTTTTACAAAACTTTCATTATTAAATTTCATGAAAAGTTTAGGGGAAAAATTTAATATCCATTTTTTCCCCACACATAAGACAACCATGAATATTTAATGGGTGATTGTGAATACAAATATTTATATTTATTCAAGGATGATGTTTACAAGAACAAAAAAGGTAGGTAGCATTATCATGTCTACTTCACAAGAGAGCTGCTTGTTCTATAGAGGCTAGGAACCAGAAATTAACCACACAGAAGAATGGCAGAGCTAAAGCATGGCCTTACCCAGTAAAATAATTGTATCGATTTTTAATGGGTATACTTGTCATTTGATATCATAAATAACCATTGTTTTTCTCAAGACCTTTCATTACAATTTTCTTACTCTCTGAAGTTCACAATTACTTTTATCACTTTCCAGCAAAAGTAATACATACTAAGATACACAAAACCAAAAGAGTAAACTTTAGTTACATGTATTGTCTTCCAGTTACTCCAGCACAAGTTCTCTAATACTCTTTTTTATTATTATTATTTGTGCTCTAGGTATAAAAAAGTAATCAACACAACTAACCTACATTTGACATTTGTATTACACTTTTCAAAGCTATAAGCTCCCTCAAAAAATGTCAATTTTTATATAAGACAAGGAAAAAGGAATTGACACATATTTTACACAGAATAGTTCAAACAGACTGTCATTTTCTTTCATATTCAGATTTACCAGATTTAGTTTATTGGATTTTAAAAGCTAAACTCTGTGTGCATGTGGGGTTCCGTAAAACAATGGTTAGACCCAAGCATGCACATAGCTGGGTAGATGATTTATCAGGCAACCAGTAGAGTTCTTCTGAATGTTTGCCACAGGCAATTTAGCTGCAAATGAGTATTTCATTTTACTTGAATGTGTGTGCATTTCTGTGGAAAAGGAGACAGGCATTGATGTTAGTCCTTTGTATGGGTATAGACATGGGAGCAGAGGGGGCCCCGCCAGTTTTGCTAAACACATTAAAATAAAGGAGGGGGGGTGGGGGGAAGGATTCGCTATCTCTTGTCTGTATTTTACAAAATTTAAAAAAACATGTTGGTGACATCTATCAACGTAGAAAAGTAATGGAACTCTCCTTTAAAGTATTCTTAGGAGTACAGGATGGTTTAAACTTACTGTAATTTTGTTATAATTTGTTTACATTATTTTGCCTGCACAGAAGCAACTTTTTGTAGAAGTTACTTGTCTCAAAATTATTTCAATATGAGGTCCAAGGACTACTTCTGAAAAATCCCATCCAAACTGGTTCAAAGGTAATTGCATTAGAAAGGAACAAGAAGGAGACAATGGTGTTCTTTATTTGGCCAAAAGTATTATTGTAAACACCTGCCCTTCAAGGAGTTAATTCAGAAACTTCACATATAAGTCAATTCCAATTTCCAATAAAGGAAAAAAAAAGTCAGGAACTACAGCATTTCAAGTAAATGGAATAAGGAAAATGGAAAAAGAAGATTAGGTTTATAATTTCAATAAAGACTTTCTACTTGTTCAAAATTTTAAGACAAACGACAAAACTATGAAAAATGATCTAATACATTCTCATGTACAGACACCCTTCTATTCATTTATCTTTATAAATTATACTTCATTAGAAATATGTTTGGTTCCTGTACACATATCTTGCTTTGAAGAAGAAAGCAAGTATCACATACTGATACATGTGGATGAGATCAGCACAAGCAACTTGTAAAGGACACTGAAAGCCTTTTTAAGTACTTTAACAATCAATACGCAACTCATCACCACTTCACAGATCGCACATTGGGATAATTATTATCCTTATTTTGCTCTTACCCAGACACATTGTGCTTTACATCCTTGATCCTAAATATAAAACTTTCCTGTTTCCTGCACTCTCCCTCATCTAAGACTATAACAAACCAGAAGATCCATGATTCGTGACATTTTTCAGTTTTTTGCAAATGACTAGTAAGGCATATATACATGTAAGTAGGATACTAGGGGAAAAAAGGCAATAGATCTAATCACATATATGCACATGCTATAACTTCAGCTTACCTATCTCATCTTTACTTACTATGGAGAACTCCACAAATAATTACCACAACTTCCAACATTACTACAGCTTTATCAGTGCTGGCAGACCTAGTGTACATGGCACCCTGGCAGCTGTCAGTAGCATCATGTCTATTAAACCAACTCGGTGCCAATCTAATTAATGCAGTGCTGAAACAGCTGCTAGTGCTGGAGAGCTGTGAATATTGCATCTCCTCATATCACTAATGTCAATGGACCTGCAATAGCAGGAATGTTCTGTAAACGTTACCCAGTGCAGAACAAGCCTATGTTGGCAGTGACCTGGATTTCTGTCCTTGTTGGACATAATACTTAAAGGAAGGTGTCAAACTCAGCTAGGTACTTAAAATCTAATTTAAGACTCCCGTTCTACGTGTTTCCTTACAATTTTTGAAGTCCTGGGTTTCTGATGACAAACTCCTTCATGTATCTAACTTCAGCACTGCATATGATCCCCCTATTATAAAAAGTGATGTAAAGACAATTAAATCAATGCAATTGTTGCTTAGCACTGAAGAAATCCTTATGAAAAGGCCAAAATTACTCTTGTAACAAGTCTCAAAAGGGCACTATCTGTGGTTTTTTGGTGTTTTTTCATGAGAGAAGGAGAATTCACTATTTTCAGACTATTACAATGAAGTACAATTGTATCTCAAGAGAAGACACAGACAATCTTCAATGTTCAATGTATCCCCTCTCTAGTCACTTCGATTAACAAATATGCTACCATATCTTCAGAGAGACTTTCAGGACTTGCCTGAGAAAATCACTATAATCACTTTTGTCTTTTAAAAGTGGCAATTATGGAATAGGGCTTCAGGATGAGAAAAATAGATTAAATACCAGCTAAGTATAATGAATCAGACAAGAGTCTGTCAAAAAACC
This sequence comes from Coracias cyanogaster, assembly GCA_033124195.1. NCBI lineage: Eukaryota > Metazoa > Chordata > Aves > Coraciiformes > Coraciidae > Coracias > Coracias cyanogaster. Next base: position 171,674 of record JAVSBS010005325.1, read on the forward strand.
AAATTGTTGTAAATGTGCTTCCTCTCTGGGAGAATGGCCTCCACCAATCTGCAACTCATGTGTTATGCAGAGGGTAGAGGGAAAAGACAGGTCAATGAGCTCCTTGGAAAAGGCAGGAGAACCTTTTTAACTGATGTAAAGTCATTTTCTCCTTGAACAGAAGGTATTTTGGATGAAAGACATGAATGATAAGAGTCCAGAAAGCACATGGGAGACTTCTTATTTTGCAGGATTGAATTAAAAACAAGAAATATCTGCCTGATCTCTCCAAATTAATCAAGACAACCTTTTCTCTTGGTGCACTGCAGAGATACAGTTCAGGCTTAAAGATGATTTATTGCAATGGAAACACATTCAAGACAAGCATTGTCTCTTTTCCTTACTTGCATAGAATAACAGGACCCTCTTGAGTACTGCCACTACATAAACATCTGATGACCCTTTACTATGACTGAAAGCTTCACATTTTCTCCAGTGAACTGCATAACTTAAGTGACCTACTTAAAACATTACTATGAAAATTCTCATAGAAATTTTCCTTTATTTGGCAGTATTTATGTGAAACAATAGTAGCACTTTCATTTACTTTTTAAGGGTAGACTTGATATGTGCTATATCCACCTCCATAATATGGGAATAAATGGCCATTTCTCACTCAGCAGCAGTACTAGGGTCTGTGAGATCCATACCCCTGCCCCATCCCCAAAACATGATGGATTCCTGGACACAGAGTGAAATTTCAATTCCAGTGCAGTAGGAATTAAGAAAGTCTGTCCCCAAACATAGCAGCAGTGCAGATGGCCGCCTTCTAAAGCTCCTGCTGGCACAGAGTAGTAGCAGACTGTTAAAAGAGGAATAGATTTGGAGAGTGACAAAGAAGCTAAGGATAAAAGTTACAACCAGCTTTGTTCCATGTGCAAAAGGAAGTCTATTATGTTCTCCTTTTGTTTCCTCTGTTGCAGGAAGCAAGAGATTTTAAAGGACTGAGGTTTAAAGACGGATGCTATAAAAGGTAAATACTATTTTTCTTCTCTTGGCTCCAGAGAAATCAGGAGTTGTCATTCCACTGAGATTCCCTGGAGAGAGTTTTTAATTTGGGGCTCTGATGGTTATGCTACTTCACAGACACGAATACCTGTAAAGTTTGAACTGTTGTTTCAATTTAAATCCCTTAGCAGATCCACTGTTTTTAAGAAAACAACCAAGTTCTTAAAGCTCTTCTGCATGGGAATGTTTGTCTGAGTTCTTATCTTTATGTATATAGAAATTATATGCCCTTTTCTACTAGGTGTGTATTTTAATCACAGTTATGTCTGTGTGAATGTATGGATCTATACACACAAATACATATGTCTATGTCCACACTCACCGAAGTTCTTGGTATTACACCCACAGAAACAACAGGGCTTACATTGCTTTTTGCCTGTGTGATGTGCAACACTCCCATCAAACTCCACAGCAGACACTGTCATTCCATTGTGTACGTACAGTGACCAGGGGCCTAAAGGTGGTGGGAGTTTAGGTACCACAACAACAGAAGTACATATATATTCTAACATGTTTTTTTTGTCTGATGCTCAAATCAGAATCAATGACAATCCTATTTCCAGGGACTTGCACATCATTTCGCTTGGTATATCTTCTACTATGCCAAGATGCTTTGAAAGTCAAAGGAATGATGACATCACAAAAAAGTATATAATTTTTTTCCCTCCGCTATCACCTGCTTTTAAATCCAAGCTAGTTGTTTTTGGTTTGTTACACTGACATATTTAAAAAGCAGCGATAGTTCATGCTCTAGACAGAACCAGCTGATGGATAAAATATGCCAAGAGCTTTTTCTAAAAATGATTCTAAGTTGTAGTATTTGTTGCTGAAGATAAATATTGCCTTAGAGAAGACCACAGTAGCTACTTAAGAGCCTACCACAATAATAAATAGGAAAGGAAGTGAAGCAGGACACATGAACTGCATCTGCATCCAACACACTGTACCATGGCTAAGCAAAGAGAGAGCATTGCATCTATAGTTCAGCTTTCATAAAAAAAGTATAACCACATGGTTACTCTGACCAAAGAAAAATACCCTTTACTAAGACAAAATTATAGAAAATATATAACTAAAATTAGCATTAAATTGTGAAATCTTACACATTAGAAAAATAGCCATGAAAATTCCTTATTTTTGTAGTAGGCTCATGACTTGTCCAACCCTTCCAGGTTCACACTCATGTCACTTAATTAATTAATGATCTTTTGCTGTTACTTACAATTTAATTCAGCTCTATTTTAAAATGAGTGTTATATAACTTTCACTATTAATCTGATGTGTTAGAAAATATAACTGCATTTGTTGCTTGTGTGATATTAAGTTAATTGCATGTCAAATAGATTTACCTATGATATAAGTAATAAAGCTTAATGAGTATTTTTTTTATATTTGCATTACAGTTAGTTTTTATACAGCACAAAAACGTTGAAGTAATGAAAAGCCTAAAACTAGGTTTTGGCTTTTTTTATTGGCAGATGTAAATAGAAATATCCTCCAGTAATTCCAAGAGTTGATTTAACACGTAATCTGCCAGCTAATCTTTAGGATAAGTCAGTCAAAATGTGGTATAAGAAATCTATCTTCAAAAACTTTTTCTTGCAATCAACTTGCATTTTGAATTATTATCCTGAATATAAATGTCATGATTCACTAATAAAGTACAAATGCAGGCAGACATAACGAAAGCCTTTTACCTCTTTTGCGAGGAAGGCAACCACGTTCTAGTAGTTTGGTCACCATGGATGAAGGTAACACACAGTTTTATTTAGTCTTACCTTATGAAAATAAAAGCAAGTTTTCTAAATTGCTTGGAAAAAAGAAACAAGCTAAAAGTGCAGTCACAGTAACAAACACTGGATATTTGCAAAGTTTTTCTTTTACTAGACTATCCAGGAATACTCCTGAATTGTAAGGAGTTTTTATTTATTTACTTGCCCTGTTTCTCCTAGTGATCTCCTTTTACCTGGAATGAATGTCTATGAAAAAATTAAATGAGAGGAAAGATGAAAATTAACATGCAGTAACAAAAGGAAAATCAAGTACCTCTTGATTCTGACTGCTTCAGGCATTGAATCTAACATTCAAAGCCACTCTAGCTAAAGCAACCAGTGGGTAATCTTGCTGCAGTTGGAGCAATGGAGCAGAAGTGCAGGTGATGGGAGCTACAAATGAGTCAGTGAGAGTGGATATGCACTGTGACTTACAATAAACATAATCTTCAGAACTAATACAAGGGATTATACACTGTCATCAAACCATACTTCACCGTTCTATTTGTTCAGGTACTCTGGAGCCAAAGTCAAGCTTCTAGTAAATTTTCAAGCCATTTCAGAGTTCCTGTAGATTAAACCCAGAGGAAACAAAAGTGAAAGATGGGAATCACTGATAGAGGAGCCACTTCCTTGTGATCCCAGCTATATATAGACAACAAGTGCACATGGACAGACAAAACATGGTTCTGTGGGGTGTCACCTGGCTAACCCAGGTTCAGCAAGGGAGTATTTGGCTATGCAAACTCTTGCTCAATATGTTACCATAAATGTAATTGTCTTTAACAAGATATCAAGCCAATTCCCAGTAAAGCATCTAAGCAAGAGAACACACGAAGTGGACAGGAAGAAATCTGAGCCTGCATAAGAAGCTGTCATGCAGAGGCAGCAGCAACTGAACCACTTCACCAATCTGCTTCCACGGGCCTAGCTGATATTGTCTGCAGTCTTACTTATGGCTTAATAGTGGATTTTTTGTTCATCTACTTCTATTTCCTACTCACTGTGCAGCTTTTTGCTCACAAAATCTCATTCCTACACTTTTCACTCAGGCTGCAAAATGCATTACTTATCTTTAGTATAATTGTCCTCCCTTTCTTTTTAAAATGCATTGCGAAAGTTATTCTGTAAATAAGAACAATGTATTCCACTGAGTCATTTTCTGAATGGAATAATTACTTACAGGGCATTTTTTTGTTCCTACTCGTGGAAGGGTGATGGAGACTCCCTTCAAGAGATTTCTGGAGAATAGACTTATCTTGCTATAAATTACCTGGTCTCTTTATAATTTCCCATTTAAAAAGACAAAGAACTTCTTGTTTAAATCCTTCCCTCATGTTTCCAAAAAGTGACAGAATAGAAATAATATTTTTTTATATAAATTAGCTGAATGTTGATGAAGGGAACTGATCTAATTTTGGGAACTTATTATGCATCTGGTACTAATAAAACATGTGTAGAAGGATTTTGTACCCATTAATCCATATTTTATTATATACAAAAGTACAGTTCTGACAAAACAGTAAAGGAACACTCAGAGAAAGGTTTTTAGTTCTGAAGTAGTCCTCTGCAGACTCATCTAAGCTAGCTCTGCCTTTGCTAACCCAAGAAAAATACAGGAACTTGGTGGGACGGCTGAGGATCAAGATGCCTGGACATGAGTTGCCTAAGATTTGAAAGTGGTTCTTGTTCTTTCCAAGTCTTAATGTATCTCAATAAGTCCTTTTACATATTTCCTAGGGGCCCAAACTGATATGTATGCACGGTATGGACACTTTGTGCTAGTCATCTCAGCAAAGAAATCCTTTTCCAGGCTATAAACATACCCCAAGAAGCAGTAAAAAAGAAAGGTATAGATAAATCAGATGGCTGGTATCGAACACACAGAATCAAGACCAATGGGCATGCACACCTTGACTTTCACTTACTAAGCAGAAGAGATATTAAATTGCCTTTTGAATCATTAAAACCTGAACTAAAACATGGAAAACTGAATGGACTCTTGCAATACACGGTCTTGGGAAAGTAGAACTGGTAAAATCTACTAATGCTTAACAGAAGTAAGTGTTGATTATGAAGAACAGATTAATTACCTACAGAGGACACATCAGAATTAAAATTTAATGTGTGGCTATAATCTGAACATATTTCACTCAGGCACAACAATCACTAAATGTGAAATGAAAATAATCACTAAGAAAATGATGGCTTTGGTCATTAAGGACAAAGTTGCATAATTTTGAAATTGAAAGGCCTGGAGAAATGTGTGGACAGATAGGCCACTCATCAGAGAAATAACAAATAAAGGGATAAAATTATTCTAAATTCTAATCTAAATCTACTGTCTTCCAGTTTAAAGCCATTACCCCTCATCCTATCACTACAAGCACTTGTAAAAGGTCCCTCCCCAGCTTTCTTGGAGGCCTCTTTCAGATACTGGAGGGCTGCAATAAGGTGTCCCTTGAGCCTTTTCTTCTCCAGGCTGAACAACCCTCAGTCTCTCAGCCTGTCTTCATAGGACAGGTGCTCCAGCCCTCTGATCATTTTGATGGCCCTCATCTGGACCCACTCTAATGTCTGTCTTGTGCTGGGGGCTCCAGAGCTGGATGCAGTACTCCAGGTGGTGTCTCAGGAAGGTGAAGTAGAGGAGGAGAATCACATCCCTTAACCTGCTGTTCATGCTTCTTTTGATGCAGCTCAGGATACAGTTGGCTTTCTGGCCTTCAGTTGCACGTTGCTGGATCATGTTGAGCTTTTCATCTACCGGAATCCCCAGGTCTTTCTCCTCAGGGTTGCTCTCAATACACTCATTGCCCAGCCTGTATTTGTACTTGGGATTGCCCCGACACAGATACAGGACCTTGCTTGCACTTGGCCTTGTTGAACTTCATGAGGTTGGCAAGGGCCCACCTCTCCAGGTTGTCAAGGTCCCTCTGAAAGGCTTCCCTTCCCTCCAGCATGTTGGCCACACCAGAAATGACAGAAACATCTTAAATTCTCACCTCAACCTAAAGTAGTCAAATTGATAAGGGCCAGAGCACCTTCCTCCCAGAAAGTGTTGTAATCAAAGCTACATGGCTACAACAGTGTGCGTAAGGACTTCAGCATAAATCTATTTAATGGATTGTAGGTAAAGTACTGAGATTTGAAAGTGCTGGATTTGATCTTGTAAATTATTTCATTTCAAGCTACATTTGTAAATCATTCTTCAGTATGCATATGTAAATTTGAGACTTGTGCCATGAGTCTAAACTCACTTGGCCATAAAAATGAGTGGCACATCGAAGTCAAGAAGATTGCACTGATATGAAAAGAAAATACATTAAACTTTTTTGCACACAGTTTAAAGGCTAAACTCTAGCCAATGTTCTCCTTACCCATAAAATGTCACTACTGCTCCCTCTCATCTCACAAGTGGATCGTGCATTTATTAAATGAGTCACCTCTTTATGAGATGAACTACTTATGTAATAAAACCCAGATTATGGCTAGTTCTAAACTTTAAAGCAAAACCAAAGAAATATTATTACTGCAGCATTCCCAAAGAGATAATGATGGGATAAGTGATGAGAAGTTAGGGTTTGTTTGGCCATGCATACACATTCTTACGAACAAGTGAGCAGAGGAACTAGGGAAGGGGTAGAAAAGGCTTACTTATCATAACAGAGGACAAGGTATGCTACACCTGGTAAAAAGATCAAGCAAATTACTTCCCCCTGGTGAAATGGGGTAACAGCCACTGAGTTATAACTGCTGCAGCATAGCTGCACATTGCTTATTCTGGAGACATGAACAGACAAGCACAACCTAACACTAGCTTAGCAAACTGAAGAAGAAGAAGAGACAAAGAACTCTAGTCTCTTTCAATAATAGCCTTTATCTTAAATGTCTGCTATCTTGTAGCTCATTAGGTGGCATCGTTTTGTCATAAAGTTCCTTAAAGTTACTGAACATTGCTCCCGAAGGTGGAGAAGGTCACAGTAAGAAGCAGGGGTTTCTATGCTTTGGCTGATGATTAAAATAATCTGTCAGTCTGTAAGAACAAGGCTATGGCTATAAACTTTTTCTTCTGTGATTTCACCTTTTCATTAGAATCAAGAGCTTTTTTCCAGACCTGTGGCAGTGAGTTGGGAAAACAGGACTTCAGTAAAGTACAGAACATTCAAAAAGACATAACAGAAACTACAGTGGAATACTTCTATAATGCTTTGTGGAAGTAAAATGATGTGAAATATCTTCTAGAAAACTGCAAAAGATGGTTGCATATTACATCTTCACATCCAGCATTATACTTAGAGGGGCAGTCAGAAAAACAAACTATGCTTAAAACACAATAAAGCTTGGAAAAAAAATAATTGGCTTTTCATCTGTTTTACTGATGACTTCTTTACAATTTTAACTTGCATTAGAGAAAACTAGAATTCACAAGAGGTATCTTCTTTTGCCTTACTTTGTTTCTGATTGCTGATGCATCCAGGCAGATGGTTTTTTAAATATAGAATCAGAAGAAACAATGTGTCTCTAAACACAGAAGTCCTAACTTGAGTGATGTGGCATGGAAAACCCATAATGGCAGACAGCCACAAGCTATCACCTAATAACAAAGCTCCTGTGCTGCTGATACAACCACTCTGTGAAGGTAAAATGTTCATCACTACACCCACATTAAAATAGGCAAGTATAGGTAACTCAACCACTCCCCAGTAACAACAGAAATCTGAAATATTGAATCAGTTACAGCCAAGCGAAAGTCCCAAAGAATTTTTCAACCTGATGTAAGTTTCAACCTGATGTAAGTCAACCTTGCAAAGTGTGGTGAACGGAGATTTATGTCTCACTGAGGCAGTGAACTCTTTTCCCAGTAATGCTTTGCGGCTCCCATGAGCCTTTGCATAGATCTTTTTGCATAGATTTTTTTAGTGCAATAGCATTGTATAAACAGTCATGATTCAGCAGCTTATTTCAGAAAGCAACAAGCAGAATTAAACAGAAGGTGCTTTGGTCACTACTTAAATCTACCCTTCACATTCTTGAGAAGTTAGAGGAAAAGGTTTGTACACTCCCTTATGTGTGGCCACTCTGAGCTCTGAGTTACTGTGCAAGGATATGTATGCAGTCTTAGAGATAAAGTCTGGAAGCATCTCAAGAGCGCTCTGTAAAACAGAAAATGTTATGTAATTATATATATAGATCTTTAGTGTATATATTGACATAAAAATTATCCACATGACAAACAATGTATTTTTGGTGACTGAAAATGCACAAGTACTTTTCATTACAAACACCAACTGTAAAGTTTTTCCAGTTAGATTTTCTTTCTTTTTATTTTTTTTTAATAGCATATACTGCATGATTTGAACTTATCTTTGTGACTAAAGAGGTATGATTATATGATTTTTATTTTATATAGTGTTCAAGCAAATTGCTATTCCAGTATCTAAGGTTCATGACCAACATTAAATGTGTGGGGATAAAAGGGATTTTTCAATGCAACTAGCAAATATGGAAGGAACAGCTTTAATTTAGATGGAATGGAATTACAAATACTGAAAGGTACTGAAGGGATGCATTTCACTTACGGTAGAAGCAAACTGTGTGAAAAAAAAACCTCGCACACCTTACCGTCACAGATTTATTCTGTGGGCTACATTCATTTGATCTAGACAAGTTTTTAAGTTATTTTAATGAGCAAACTGCAGCAGTGAAACATGCCTACAACTTCCCAGTTAAAGATTTTTATTTTATGTCATTCTTCATACCTTATGTGTTATACTTTATGCATCATTCTTATTTAGAAACAAGTTTCACATGGACAAAGTTATTAACACTGATCTAGAGTTATACTCAGAGCAAAGAAATCACATTTTCAAAATAACCTGTTGAAACACTTCTATGCCATGAGAAGGTCATTTGTAGATGAAGCCTTTTTCATTATTAAATACTAGAAGTTACATTAATGGACTTTTTATTCTCCCCTCTCCTCTTATGCATTGCATTATCAGCTTTTTCTTCTCCTGCCTAACTTTCGACCAAATTTCAACTTTCAGCCCAGAAGTATGGAATTATAAATGCTGAGAACTATGAGAGAAAAACATATTAGGTTTGTGTGGCAAGGTTTTGGTAGGGGGCAGCTACAGGGGTGGCTTCTGTGAGAAGCTGCTAGAAGCTTCCCTTGTGTCTGATAGAGCCAATGTCAGCCAGCTTGAAGATAGACCCACCCCTGGCCAAGGCCATCAGTGGCAGTGGTAGCACCTCTGGGATAACATATTTAAGAAGGGAGAAAAAGTTACTGTGCAACAGCAACTGCAGCCAGAGAGAGGGGTGAGAACCTGTGAGAGAAACGACTCAGCAGACACTGGGTCAGTGAAGAGAAGGGGGAGGAGGTGCTCCAGGCACCAGAGCAGAGATTCAGACATACACCTGCAGCCTGTGGAGGACTCCATGCCAGAACAGGTCGATGCACCCCAATAAGGCTGTGATCCCATGGGAAGACCATGCTACAGCAGGTTCCTGGCAGGACCAGTGAATCTGAGGAGAGAGGAACCCATGCTGGAGCAGGCTTGCTTGGAGGGCTTGTGACCCCTGTGGGAGACCCATGCTGGAACAGTCTGTTCCTGAAGGACCAGGGGGACCCACCCTGGAGCAATTCATGAAGAATGGCACACCATGGGAAGGGCTCACATTTGAAAAGTTCTTGGAGGACTGTGTCCCTTGGGCAGGATCCCATGCTGAAGCGGGGAAAGGGTGTGAGGAGTCCTGCCCCTGAGGAGGAAGGCGCAGCGTAGACAAAGTGTGGTGCACTGACTTCAATCTCTATTTTATGCCCCCCTGTGCTGCTGGAGGGGGAAGAGACAGAGAAATCGGGACTGAAGTTGAGCCTAGGAAGAAGGGCGGAGTGGGAAGAAGGTATTTTGAGATTTAGTTTTTCTTTCTTACTACCCTACACTGATTTGATTAGCAATAAATTAATTTCCCCACATTGAGTCTGTGTTGCCTGTGATAGTAATTGGTGAGTGATCTTCCTGTCCTTATCTTGAATCATGAGTCTGTCATTATATTTTCTCTTCAATGTCCCTGTGACAGAGGACAGTGAAAGAGTCGCTTTGGTGGACACTTGGCATCCAGCCAGGATTAACCCACCATGAAAAGTTGTACTTTTCTTGATCACTTTTTTTACCATTACCTCGTATGAGTCTTCTTTTTTGTTTTAATTTTACATGAGCACATACAAAAGTTCGTCTTACCACCAACAGTCTCTTTAACCTTGGCTGGTTAAATATTCTGGCAAATTAATGAAGCATTGGAACCAGTTCTTATAATAAGAAATGCTAATTAAAATTACAGTAAGTGGAACTACTATCACTGATTAAAACAAAGCAAGCTAATTTCAGGCAAATACTTGTCTGAAATTTCTATCTGAATATTTGTCTGGGAAAAAAAAAATGCCTGTATGTGGGAGACAAAGAAGACGACACAATTGGTCTACAAATTCTGTCTGGTTTATGAGCGTATAAGGCATAAATATAAGACATAAGACAAATGTCATGAGGAATTTAAAAAATGTGACACTACTAACCGTAGGACTGAAACCAGTTTACTGTGTAAAGACAAGTAGTATGCCAGTGATGGAACATGCTGCTAGTGAGAAATTGGCCTCCCTTCTTTTAGGTGACCTTTGAAAACAGCTGTAATAATGCTTTCAATTGAAAAAACCCACAACTTTAATAAAAAATGAGGATTTTTTTCCATAATATTATTATGTAATTCATATTATAATCAGCATGATCCCTTTCAGTTATCCCCATAAGTTAAAATAGAAGCGTCAGTCTCAGTTCCAACAGAGACGGAAATTATGGGTGTTGTAAGAGGCTGTTGAGTTCAAGTGCTTAGTTATTTCCTGTTGCATTTCTCTTTATGTTTATTTCTATGGGAACAAATATTACAATATTCCAAAGAAAACTCGGAAATGATTTTTTGTCATAAATAAAAATATGTGCACATCAGTGATGAAATATAACACATGCTATTATCACCTTGCTAAATATTAGTACTTGAAATATCGTCTGTGTGGTGGAGATTATTAACATTAATTTAAATAAAATTTCAGAACTGGATATCTCTTCCAGATGAATTTTTCAAGAATACTGGATCCTATCAAACTCCACAGAAATGAAAGATGATTAAAGATCTTCTACATAGGTGACAATAAGACTCCTTCTTACAAAGCAGATAAATTAGTTTAATAATCTCATTTTAATTTGGATATTTTTACCTCTTTTAAAAATTCTTGTCCTTATTTTGTTTACCTCCATGCTTCACAGTAATTTTCAGCTGCTACAAATTCAAAAAGTTAGTCCTAAAGTGTTATGAAGTGTGAATAGCTTGAGGTCAAATGTTGTGACAGAAAAAAACCTAATCATTAAATCAGACTTAAGGAAAAATAAGAATCAGTTAAGCGAGCATAGAAAAGCACCGTTCTTCAGTTGTGAAATCCCATTCCAGAGTTTTTTTTTAATTTAAATCACCAAATTAACACTCAGTCATAAGAGAATTAGTAATGTGATCCTTCGACCAAAGTAGATATACTTGCCCATTTTTTGCCTATTGTACATTTAAGCCACAGAAATTGTTCTTTGCTCAGGGCAGATGGTGGACTACTGAGTGAGTTTGTATGGCTCTGTCTTTAAATTTAGTTTGATTTTTGTTTTAACAGTTTTACACAGGCAGAACAGAGAACCTTTACTTAACTCTGCCATGTATGAGTTTTTCACAGTCTTTCCTTTTCCTTTATCTCACATATAAATGTTACCATCTACTTGTGTTATGTGAAAAATATTATGCGTGTTCAGAGACCATGAATTTTCATTCCAACTAGAAAGAGTCTACACACTTCTGTAAGCTGCATCCTTATCCTGCTGTGTCCGGGCTCACAGACCACTGACAGACTCGAGCTATTTCAAAGTGTTCACCTCAGAACACCAAGAAAAATAATAAAGAACATCAGGCTACATTCATACAGAGAGTTAACTTGTGTTTCTTAAAGTATACTTGTTTTCACTCTGCTTTCACCTGGTCAGACTCAAGGTGCTTTGTCACTGTACCCACCACTCTATAGCTCTCTGGGTGCTACGGCCAAGGGGGTGCTGGGCGCAGATCTTTAGGAATGTTGTTGCGGTTGGCGCGCAAGCATGTGACCCACCTCCAAAAGGGAAAGGGGATCCAGGGCAGAGCGAGATACTTCCCTCCAAACTCACAGGCAATTACTGAGACTGATGAGTATTTAACGAATTTATTACCAGATATACTCACATAAACCGTGTCTACTCTATGGAGATACCATGATATGCCACGCCCACCCACTCACTCTCCCTTCCCTGAGGAGAACTAGAAAACCACCGAGGGGATAGGGCAAACAAGAACCTGGTTAGGTCAAAATATGACCTATGTGTAAATGGTGTGGTGTGGGTGCAATTGCATATGTGTGTGTGTCGTGTGTATCTACCCCTTTTCTGGCATGTAGCGATGGTCCGAGCGGGGTCTGGGGACAATGACGGGACCCAGCTTGGCTTGGCGCCAACTTCTTTGCCGTGGTTTCTCCGGTGCGGCAGCAGCTAGTGGTTTTTTTCTTCGGCTTTTTAAAACGGCTTAGGGCAGTTACATGCCCAGAGTCCTTTCCCGGTGGCAGTGGCGGCACGCGCCTAGCAGGTGGCGGTGCGTGGCTCGGGGCTCACGTGTACTTGGCAGGAGCGGTCCCGCCAAGTGCTTGGCAGCGCGTGTACGAGAGAGAGAGAGAGACTGCATACAATCACGGCGACGAGGATGGCTGCGGTGAATCTCCAGGCTATGGTCACAGCAGTGCGTCTCTCAATGTGGTGGGGGGAAAAGAGAGAGTCTTTTGTTTTTCCTCAGATTTTTATATCTTGCCACATCCCCCACAACTTCCAACTTCCGGCTTCCAACTTCCAGAGGATCTTCCAGTGATCCACAGAAGTTGTAGTTCTTTTTAGCTGACTTAGAAAGACATTTCAAGATAGTGGGTCGGTTTCCCACAAATGTACAGAGACCATTAGGGTTCTGTGAGCCACAAAGAGCAAAAAGAAAAAGTTATGAAGCAGGATCTCATAGGGTGAGCCTCACATTTCACAGGACTTCTTCAAAATCAGCTTGGTGCCAGGCATTCTGGATAGCACGGGCTGAAAGCCACGTGTGCCATTCATTGCACATCACAGTTCATTATCCTAGTCCCTGTTATCCTAGCTGAGAGAGTAGCAGTCAGTGGAGAGGTGACTGTAGTGTAATTCTGATGTGTTTTCAACCATTATTGAATCCTTATACCCATAGTTGCAGCACTGCTCTGACAGTCAATCTGTAGAATACTGTCACTGTGATAAACCTTATTGGACAGCTCTCTATCAGTTTGAAAATTTTCCCCGAAAGAAGACAGTCTTTTTTACAAAATAGAGATTTCCTGAATGTAAACTTTTACTATTCAGCAATACAAAAAAAAGGAACAAATTGATGGCAAAGGTGTGTGAAGACTGTGTGAAGGAGAATTGGGTTAAGGTGACTCCATGCTACCTCAGTGGTACAGTTTAGTGCCTGCAGGTGAAACTGCTTCCTAAAAAACAAAACCTGCTTTCCTTGTATAGAAGTATCACCAGTATCTTATAGACAATGCATATAAATGTACGCTTCGATCCACTTCCCATATGCTCAAGGCAGCTTGAAAATGCTCTCCTTTCCCAAAGGGTTTCTGGCCATCTAGGCTGTGCTGGGAGACACAGTCCACAAGGAGTAGCTGTGGAAGAGCTCTCCAACTGGCAAGGTGACACAACCAGTATGGAAATCACAAGAACTGCCTTGTCAGTTGAAAGAAACTTCCTCAGCTCCTTCAAAATACCAAACAGCTCCCATCTTGGCTTATTGGAAGTTATCATTAGATCAGTCAGTTAGGAGGACTACATTTAGTATGGCTTACAAAAATTTGAAAAGTTAGGTATAGAATAATTACTCCTCTCAGACTAAAATTTTATTTTCAGTAAGGAATTTGTCACCAAGGGACCTGAAAAATTATTTTTTCTATTTTTTTTGTTTCTCACAATTCCCTACTTTCTGCTTTTCTAAGGAAGACATATAACCCCACTTTTTTTTTTTTTTTTAATATCTTGTCAAGTGAGGGTACCAGATAAACACTTTGCTAAGTATTAATAACATTAAATCTTATTTATACTGGAAGTGGAACAAGTCCTTATTGGTTCAGTTTTGGCTGGGAAGAGGCTTTCTTCTGTGAAAGAGAACACTGGCATGACAAATACAAGAAAAACATTCACCTGCTCCACTTAAACAAGAAAAAGGTGTATAGACTTCAGTGCATGTTGATATAAATTATACTAATTCATCCTTCAGTGGGATAATTTGTTTATGTAACCGTATTTTCAAAACTTCAGTTGATGGAGCATCCAAAAATGCATAAATATACTATTATGTTCTGCAGATGTCCCTTGTGTCTGATAGCGGTACAAACACTAACAAATAGCAATTATCTAAGCAGCTGCATTTTATGAATACTGTGTAGGCCCTCAATTTTGAAACCATAATGAAATCCGTGGTAGTTTTCACAGTATTTTCCTAATCTTCTTCTTTTGACAGCAACATAGTAGGAAATGCCAAATTCTATACCATGGTTACTAATTACAGATCATCAGCATAGCCTTCCACATACTATTTTAGGCTGTGCTTTGCAGGGGACACCTGTTTGGAAGCATAGGTTGAACTGTAAAAATCTTAATACTCACTGAGATGAGGACAGCAGTTTCAAAGATAATCCACATTTGAATAAGATAACGTTCAACATTCAGGCACCATTATTAGCAAGCTCTCTAAGGCTTAAGGACATACAGGAAAGACAGAACTTAATTGGAAATCAAGTTGGACTGAATAGTAAATGAAATATGTAAATCTCTTTTTACTTATCCACTTTGCTAATTTACCCTCTTGAGTCTAGGTCTTAAATTGATGTATAAGAATATAGCTATAATCCGTAAAACATCAATATACATATTTAATGCTAACTACGAGCTCTTGGATTTGAAGCAACCTTAGCATAAATGTCTCCAACAAGCATTTAATTTAAATTTAGCAAGACAGCTCCTCTGCTAATTAGAAACCAATAGATTGGTAAAAGTGTAGCTATTAAACATTAGTATAGTGCTTACAAATGACAGGTTCAGCTGCCATGTAATCAGTTCAAAGTTACATAAACAGCAAAAGTAAGAGATCATGTCCTCAGGCATTTAATCCAATATTTTTTGTATTTATGTACTTGTGCTTTCCATGGCAGCTTCTGCAAAGCTTGAGGACTATGTATTAAACAGTGGAAGAATGTAGAAAGCAGGAGTTGGCCTACTCATCCTTAAGTATCAGTGTAGTGCAGCACAATATATGGCATGTACTGAATGTACAACAATTAACCATTAGTACCCTTTTGTTTCATTCAACACATTAATCTTCTCCTTAGTCTTGGATCATTAGCTTCTACCTTTTTTTGTGTGCCTACTTGAGATTCAACTTCACTTTCTCATTATGTACCTACCTTGTTCTTTCATATAGCTGTATTGAAAAATTTCAGCAAAGCTCCAAGCCTCCTCAAAAAAAAAAAAAAAAAAAAAGAAGAAAAAGAAAAGGAAGGAAAAAAAAAGAAGAAAATATATTATCAGGTACTGTCAGAGGCAGGAAACAGAGAGATAGCCACTCCTCATTTCCCATCATTTTGCTGTAGGAAAGTAGCATAGATGTGGAGGACAATAACATGTTAGAACTGACTACCAAGCACACTGTGTTACAGACTGCAGCTGAATTCAGCACAGTTTAACAATCACAGAACTTGTACCTATGTATACATAGAGGATTTTCTGAGGCAGGGCATGGTTTAGTGGTGCAATGCACCTATTTTATTTTTTTCCTTCTGTTTTCCTCACACTGGGCAGCATCTTTGAACTAGTAAATGAGTGGTAAGGAAGTAAGCTAAGGGAGATTTTGCTACAACTTGTTTCCTTACAGAGGTAAAAGGAAACAGGGACAGAATTAAGTCTTAATCTTCTGGTCCTAATACAGTGAAATTATGTCCAATGTTGTAATAATAATATACAAAAAAAGTTTATGAATCTACATTTTAGCATGCAGTTATACAATGGTTGTATAACCAGAGGTAGCTTCCTGAGCTCCCTCTGGCCCTGTGTTTTTACAAGCCTGTGACCTTAAAACAAATTCCCTGTTTTTAATGCCTTTGACCCTGCTAGGACACATTGTTTGATCTTTAGAGATATATGCAATATGGTTATTTTAACTTAAATTTCTAGGTGAGGTAGAATATTATTTGTACCTATTTTCTTCATGTATTCATTTATTTCCCTTTGCAGAACATCTAGAGGCTTATTTTTGTCTTAGGCAGTTATAATTTGCAATCATAGAAAAGTATAAATAAACTGTATCTTTAAAATATTAGAGGTAAGCACTGCTGGTTTCTTTGCAACAACCAGCGTATATTAAAGCAGTAAGATTGTGTTATGATACTTCCCATAGGAACACCAAATGGTGTTTTATGAGTGTCATTAATATAATATGCAAATGATCTGTTTGGCTTTTGCTCCTCTGTTTGGGTTAACCTAGTCAATCGGTCAGATGTTACTAATGAGAAATTTAATGAAAGCTTATCCAGCTGCTGAGAAGGTCAACAAAATGATAGACCTCTTGCTTTTTATTTGCCCTACAACTAGAATGCTGTATGTAGCAACATTTTGATTGATTAACTGAATTCATCTCTGAATTAATAAGGGAATGTGAAGCAAGTTGTTATAAAATTTCCTAAAAAATAAATTTATCATAATATCAACTATTACAAAATGATTTCACTTTACTATATTTAAGGAGTTTTCAAAATAAAATAAGGATAACCAATTATGAAGGCTTCTTATGATCAGACAATGCATTTAAAAAGAAAGACTGCTTTCTAGAAAAAGTATGAAATATCAGACAGGTCCTTCAAGGTAGAATTGTTTGCTTTTCAGTCTTCTTTTTCAATTATTCATAGTTTTCTCCCAATATATTTGTCAAAGGAACAGTAGTGAAATTTAAGTTCCTCTCTTCCTAATTAAACTCTATACTATTGTATAGGCCAAGGAGTGCTAAATACCCCCTTAACTTTTGGGGATATGTATGTAAGAAAATGCTTACACAAGGTTTCAAATACCTCAAAAAATGGTTGATTGCTGTCTGGATAGTAATAGAAATCTCTATTGCAGGGGTCCTTGTAACAGCTTCAGCTGATTCCCTCAGCTGAGTCAGGACAGACTCCTTGAATCACTTTTCTTCTTGGTTCTTGCACTGCAGTTGCCCACAGCCTACATAACCACTCCAGCAATGCCTGTAATCCCTCACTATTGATTGCTTTAATCTTAATAAAAAATATCTCCTAAGTATTTTACCTATGTACAAAAGACTATCTTATTTTATGATTTCTGCATGGGCAATAGCAATTTATACTCACAGTTATGTACAATGTGGTCAATTCTACAATTCTGAACCACCAGGTTCCCTGGGACAGTCTGAGATTTCACCCAGGATATTAATATACATATTTAAACATACAAATTGGTTTATGCACAGCATAAGGTGCTTGGGGAAATCTCTAGACCTTTCCAAAATTCCCAACTGGAGAGTTCCTCTAGCAATTAGTCAAATATTTTGTTATGAAGAAGGCTGGGACATAAAGTCAATCACCTTGTCTCAGGTGGATCTCTCATCTCAAGACAGTCCATCGTATCTATGCAGTCTCTATGCAGAGACCATCTGGGGAGTTTCTGAAAGAGGCAGATAATGACTTTGTGCACTGGGTGTGTATACAGGCTGTGATACCCAATGACACCACAATTATAACCATAGGGCAAATCTGAATTTGAGCCTTATTTTTCCTTTATGACATAAATTCCAAAGCTCTTGTCACTGTGTGCTTTCCACTTAAACTTATGGCTTGGTACCAAAATTCCTTAAGAGAGAAATTACAAAACAATGCTATAAGTTTTGCTTAGAATAATTATGAAAAGTAAGTAGTTTTAAATGATGAAACTAAGAAAAAAAAGTCACACACTAAAAAAAAAATTAGATTTGACCAGTATTTTTTTTGCAATGAAAATGTAGGTGGGAATGCATGAGCACCATAAGGTTTCTGAGTTTTGGATTGCAGTAGAATTTTATACTAAAAATTTGTCTTAGATGATTACATTATACAGAAATATCACCAAATGATAAATGTTTTTTAGAAGCTTTTATTCCAGGCGAGCTTGTGTATTATGACTTTAGTCAAAGGCAGATACCTTAAGGATAACTCAGCTGAGGAGAAAACTGAGCCAAGAAAGTCTGTGTGGGCCCGGAAGCTTCATTTTCTGATTAAATATCATCCCTGTGAAATGTAAACCAATAATTTAATATTTTTAATATTAGATTTCAGTATTATACCTTAGTGGTTTTTTTTGTATGGGAGAACTACTTTTTCTGAAGGCCTGAAACTTTGGACTGAATTATGTCTCCTTTTCTGCATAGCTCCTCCAAGTTTATCTTAACTTCTCTAAGGTATTTCTGGAACAAACTCAGTCTTGAATGTACTGTCTGAAATTCCCTCCACTGTTCAAGGAAAATATGGTAATGATGATAATAAAAAATAAAGCAATCATCTGTTGGTCAGTGCAATGCAGTTCATGCCCACAAAGATGCTTGCTCACTCCTCCACCTGGTGGGATGGAGAAGAGAACCAGAAGGGTAAAGGTAAGAAAACTCATGGGTTGAGATGAAGACAGTTTAATACCTAAAAAAACAAACCATGAAAAACTGCAAAAAATTATAAAGAGGAAAGCAAATAAAACCAATAAATACAAGTGATGTAAAAATCCCCAAGTTTTCAATGCCAGCTGAGTTGTGCCCACCCAGTTCCTGAACAACAGCAGCTTGAGCCAACTCCTCTCATCTTCCAGTTTTATTGCTGAGCATGGCATCATATGGTATGAGGTATTCCTTCAGTCAGTTGGGGTGAGGTGTCCCAGTTGTGTCCCCTCCCAACTTGTGTGTTCCCAGCAGTTTACAAACTGTCAACGCAATGTGAGGAGCAGAAAAGGCCTTGACCCTGTGTAAGAACTGCTCAGCAATAACTAAAAGATCCCTGTGTTATCAGCATTGTTTTGGCCACAAATCCAAAACACAGCACATGCAATCTATTATGAAGGAATTAACACTTTCTCGGCCAAAACCAGTACAGCAGTTATAAAATTCCTTATCAAGTTAAGATGGAGTGCACTTGAGTAAGAGAGCTGACACAGCATGACTCTTGGAATCCATCTTGTCTCTTCATTCTATGTTCAGCTGCAGTAAAAACTTTCTAAAATGCCTACAATCTCAGTATTTGCTCAGGGCCTTTTCCTCCTCTCTTTAGAAAGTGGGTAGGTATTACAGTTTTTGCTGTACCTCTCAAATTTCTATGAGAGTCCAATTCCAAATGGCTCATTTTGCACAAACTGTTGTTTTATTTCCTCACAAAGAAGAAGTTAATGCATTTAGCATTAGTGGGGCTGTAACAATGGAGACTATTCTGTGGTTGTAGGGTTATAGAACAGTGCTATCCATAGATATATAGCAATAAATGCATGACAAAGTTCCCACATTGTCTAAGTCACCCAATTCTTCCTGCACTAAAGACTGTGAACTTAGTAGTAGACTTCAGGGCAGCATCAGATATGCCCTTTAAGGTAAGCAAAGCTTGTTTTAAAATCAGCTGAAGTCATTACAATATATGTTCCATACATGTCTAGGGCCTTTATGTTATTCCACAAAAAGAATGGATTAAAATATGATTTCTTAGTTTGTGAACTTACTATTTATTTGATTTATTATATGATTTACTATGAGAAATATTCATTTTTAGTTTTCACAAAGCTTTAAAAGTAAATCTATATAAAGATCTTCTTTAAAACATCTAAATTTTAAGCATGTTTGAAGTATTAACATATTTGCTACAGAATACAAACAATAGAATTTTTCTGTCATAACAGAAACAGAAAATTGATTGTAACAACACCATTACAGAGACAGCAGGCTTGTGCTGTCAAAAATGACATAAAGATATTTAAAGCAGTAGATGTCAAGCCCCATTTTTATTTGCCAGAGGAATTCACCATGCATAAAATAAGCCTGATTTTGTTTTCATGGCTTTTCTTTTTCTTTTGTACACTAGTGTCCTTCTGAATTTCTGCTGTTCCTTAGTACTGTTGCTATTACTTTTGGGCAGAGAGGAATAATACACCCATCCAGGCTCCCTGGGCTGGTAACATTCAGGACTAATTCTAGGAGCTGTCCACAGAGCTGTGGTTCTGGTATTCCATCTCTCTTCTACTCTAACAAGTTCCAGGAAAAAGAGCCCCCAAAAAATTTACCTTAGAAAGGCTGAGTACTTTGTGTAATGATGAGTGCCTTCTTGGCTGACACTGTCTGCCAACAGATGATGAGTGCTGTCCTTAAAAGTAGGTGCCGCTGCTGAAATCTTCAAGTAACAGGAAAATTGCTCTCAGCAATTCAGAAAATAATTGTCATTTCTCTCCTCTCTGCAAAAAAGCAGACAGAAACAAGAAAGCCTCAAGAGGAAAAAGAAGAAAATAGTGATAGTCTGATTTAGCAAGTAATATTTAGGCAATATTAGCAAGTGTAATAATAATCTTCTCATTCCAATTAATTCAAGGTCAATTCCCAGAAATCTGTTTTGGATAAAATCAACTTTTCTAGGCAAATATGTGAAATATTCTGCCTTCCATTAAAGTGAGTGGTTCTGAGTTTCTTCTGTGTTGACAAATCATGTCTGTCATGCCATGTAATTGACAGTGAAACGAAAAGTCATATGATTTTATAAAAAGTATAATTTAAAGATATGTACCTGGCTCGCAGCATTGCAATGGAGCTCAAACCTAAGCGTTTAGTGAAAGTTTAGTCTAGACTGTAAGGTCATTTCCAAGGAGAGAGACAAGTCCCTGGATACTGTTTTCCAACATGCTTGTGATTAGTCTGGCAAGACATATTTCTTCTGCTAGTGGTATTTTTAAAGCTGTATCAAACAATGGAAAATTGCAGATGATGCTAAGCTGAGTGGTGCAGCTGACGTGCCAAAGGGATGGGATGCCATCCAGAGGGGCCTGGACAAGCTTGAGAAGTGGGTCCATATGAATATCGTGAGGTTCAACAAGTCCAAGTGCAAGGTCCTACACATGGGTCGGGGCAATCGCTGGTATCAATACAGGCTGGGGCATGAAGGGATTGAGAGCAGCCCAGCAGAGAAGGACTTGGGGGTACTTGTGGACGAAAAGCTGGCAATGTGCACTTGCAGCCCAGAAAGCCAGTCACATCCTGGGCTGCATCAAAAGCAGCATGGCCAGCAGCTTGAGGGAGGTGAGTCTGCCCCTCTACTCTACTCTAGTGATACCCCACCTGCAGTGCTGTGTCAACTCTGGA
>JAVSBS010005325.1:193135-232814 GCA_033124195.1 Coracias cyanogaster
ACAGGATTGTGATATCTAGGATTAAGATACCGGATATATGCATGTATATAAGGGTGCTTCATAGAATAGCTGCCTTGTATAAATAAATATATATATTTTTTCTTAAGGGGGTGTTTCCTGGTTCCTGTTATCGATTGGGACGTTGGAGGGAGATGCCGCGCCTCAGACTCCATTTTGGGGGGAGAGGTCTGGGACCCCAGTGGGTGGACCGCATCCCTTAGTGGGCGGACCCTGGACATCTAGGGGGCGGATCGCGACACAAAGGCATAAGCATATACATGTGTTGAAAAAGCTACAAAAGCTTCCAGTTCAGAGAAAAGGGATCATTTTACTTACATCCACACTTCCAAGTTGAAAACTATATTGAAATAAAAAGTAACAAGATTACCAAACACTAGAAATAAGTATCCCACATGTAATGTGGCGAGGATAGCTGGAACGATTACTTCTAAAGAGTAAAAAAAAAAAAAAAAGTACCAATACAATTTATATGATCCCTAATATTGTAATAAATAAATAAATAAGCTGGTTTGATTTTAATGGTTTCTGTCTACTCTAATCTGTATTCCTTTGGTCATAAGTTAGTTTAGTATGTCTTCTTTTAGTACAGTTGCTGTTTCCTTTATTTCAAAAAGGAACACTGTGTGTTCTGTGTGTTTGTGGTTGTAGTTAGATCTGCTACATCTTCAAAATTTCTTCCAAAGCCTTGCATATTACTAAGGTGAAACTAACAGGGCTACAGCTCCCTGCAACCCCTATCCCCCTTCCACCATTCTTTAAAAGGTATTTTTTCTACATTTGCCATCTTCAGTCATACAGAAACTCTGGTAATAAAGAATAATTAAAATTAATTTTAATATTAGTATTAAAATAAAAAAAATACTATTATAAAATATATAGCTATTCATGTGGTTCTAATCTGGACAAAGAATGTTTTTTGCCCTTTGTTTTACCTCTAGATGTGACAGTACACTATTTTCTACCAGCTGCACTATGTTTATGTCATCATCTTTACCTAAAAATAAGGCAAAATCGGACTTTATCAGGGTTAGTTACATCCAACAAGTTTAGTATGTCTTTTAGTGATACATAAAGTCATCCAGTTAGTAAGCAGTAACATTACTGTGTTACAAACTGAACCTCTTCTGAAACACAAAAAACAGGTTTACGTTCCATATTTCAACTGAAATAAGGATATGCTACAGTAATATAATAGGTCTTTATAATGCCTTGAATATTTTTTTTTTTTTATGCAGCATTTACTGTGACAGACATTAAATCTTTGGAGAGGTCATGGATACTGGTGTGGTCTTTTGGCCTCCCTCAAAATATTCAAAATCCAGACTTGAGGAGTTCTTTGTTTTGTTTCTAAATGACTCTTACTAGGAAACACACTGTTTGATCACTAGCTGTGATCTGCTGTGTATTCCTGGATAAACTGTGCAGGACCTAGCGCACCCAAAATGAAAATTTATTGATTGGTTAGAGCATCAGCCTGGAACATAAGGGTTCTCTCTCTGCACTGATGTCCTTCCTTTAATCACCCCATGAGTCTTATTGTGACACAGAGCTGAGATGAATTTTCCTAAGGCAATTTTTATTCCTGGATGAAAAATAGCGTGTAAGAACTTAACATTGTTATTAATAGTACTGAAACTGAACTTACTGACAGAAAATCATTATTTTTTGTATAGGCAGTTACAAGGATTTCTTAATTATTCTTCCTTCCTAAAACAAAAAATATACTGTGAAGTTTTTTTAAAGGATATTCTTAAAAACATTTAATCCGGTTACCCAAACCAGGTAAACAAAGTTTTATGTTATGTCTGCAAACATAACTTAAAGCTGGGTAGTTTGGGCACCATTGAGAAAGAACACATACCAGATTCTTTCGTCTCTTTTAAGACATTCTTCTCAAACAGAACAAGACTCCAGTGTTTGTGTTGCAAGTAGACCTTGTCAATACTTTTCTGTAAATATATTATTCTGTAAATGTTGCTATTTTTCACTGTATATGATTCAATTAATACCTTTTTCAGTATTCACACTCACACAAATTATTCAGATAATAATGGCAATATTTATGAAGTAATTAATTCTTTCTACTGCTTAACCAGTCCTGGCTGCAGACAAAGTAGAATGTTTTAGTCTACACAGAACAAGACCAAGTTATAATTTTGCTTCTAGCAGTTAATGGGAATATTTCCACTGATTTTTGTGGTCTTAGAATCAGATCCTGGTAATGTTGATGGCACACAGATAGCCCTATTTTTCTGACAAAAATAAACAAGGATATTCAGATTCTAGTTCAGAAAGCATCCCTACTCATGAAAAATGCAAATAATGGATTTGGTTTTAATCAGGCTTTTAAGTAATTTCCTAGGAAGAAAAGGGGTTTAAGCTTATTCTAACCTGATAAATACATACTACATTACATGTGCCCCTGTCAAAAGTAATCTCTCCTCAAGATTAAACACAAATTGCTTCTTGAACAGTCATAACACCAATAATTATGAAGACTAACTACACTTGTGTTACAGAACAAAACTGACTAACCCAGGTCATTTAATAGAAATTATCTGTGTTTTGTTGTTCTTTTGTCTGAATTAAGCTTTGCAAACAAGTCACTTCTTCAAGCTTCTGTTCTCCAACTGATTCAACACCAATACAGAAGAAAAGCACACTAAAAACTGAGCTTTAATACCATACTTTTCAAATCACATATAAAAATGCGGATATTTGACGAGAAGTAAACTTCCAGACTCAGATATCTATTACACTGAGGAAAAGATATACCAAAATACCACCCTTGACTCAGAGTCAAATTCTACTCTCCTAACCTCAGTCTGCATCAGCATCGAGCTCTCACAAAAATTCACGGTATTTGCATACAATGTGTGATCCCTTGTGCAAGAAACCAGCTGATTTATTCTTTTACGGGAGTGCAGTCAGGTGCCTTCTGCACTCAGCATGAAATACCTTGTAAGATATTTTCCTGTCACTAAGAACCCCAAACATTCATGAAATGCAAAACAGACTTGTACATCCAATCCCATATATAATGAATGAGGTAAGAGATATTTCACAATGGCTGATGTATTTTCAGCCTATATCTCAAGACAAGATGGTAGCTTTCTCACAGACTTTGGGCAATACAAAAACCAGGGCTAAAACACTCTACCAAACACCACAAGATCCAAGACAAAAAAAACAATTTTTGCTGGGTATCCTCAATACCCTCTTTTTTCTTTTTCTTTTTCTTTCTTTTTTTTTTTTTTTTACTTGAAAGACTTCCATTATTCTACCCATGCTATTATTTTCCCATGAAACAAAGTGTTCTAGATGCTTGACTTATAAAAAGGCTTCAGTGAATAACTGTAGTTTTAAATATTACCACCAAATGATATTTTTCTTCTTTCCTGGCTTCTGTAAGACTCTGAATTTCATCTCTTCTGTGGGAGAACAATAAAAAACTTCTTACTTATAAATGTTTAAAATTTGAAATGCATGCAGCAAGATGAATAGAATTTTGAACACATACTATTACATGATGAGAGATTACCTAGAAAATGTAGGGAACACATACAAATACTTATGCATTTAAGATGATTGCTAACCCTGTATCACAAAACTGTTTTTTCCTGCTACTTTATTCTGCATTCCCTTGGTCGTAAGCTAGTTTGATGCATCCTTCATTTCACTGTAGTTGTTTTCTTCCTTCAGAAAGGAGGACAAAAATCCCTATGTATGTTTCTTCTGTTTATCCACCAGTAACGTATCTATAGACTCTCTGCTATTTTTTTTTAAACTTTTTTTGCCTTGAATTAACTCAAAGAGCATATCCCATCTAAACCTCATTTTCTCTTTATAAATGATGAATATTATATCAAATATTGTTAACTGAATATATTAATTTCTGATATTTTGACTTTTGAAGCAAAAGCAGCCACAGGAAAACTCCACAATGTGTTTAATGTCTAATTGTCTGAGTTGGTTAGCTATTACCTCATTTCACTTGCTTTGGGAATGATATGTAAGGATCTACATATTAATTAAAATGATGATTAAGATAGATTGCCATCACATCTCTGTATGAAACTTTAAGTATTCTGTGTTCCTCAGTTTTTACAAATAATGTTATATTTATATGCAACATATCTGAGATTTATTTTGACCATGGAAAATTTATACCCTACACATAACAATAAAAATTATTGAGTGAGGCACATTAAAACAAAGATGTGTTCACCTAATTCTAAGGTCTTTATATTTTAAAAATCACTTATTAAAAAGCTATGAATGTTTTTGCCTGTGAATACAAGAATTAGCTGCACTTTTTTCCCTCAAAAGAAAGCAAGATATCTACCTGTCAGTTTCTTGGCAATTGCAACTGGTATTAGAAGAAGTGTTCTCTTTCTTAATAAAAAAGAACTAATTTAAAATCTACAAGTTAGACTACAGTAAGGGAGTACCTAATAGCTACAATCTATTGCAACAGCATCTGCAAGGTTTCACATGGGATTGTTTTGTACAGAACTAAAAATAAATAAGCAAAAAAGCACACAACAGCCACTTTACCTCTAGAGTTTTAATTGAGAAGATGTATGTAACTTGGGATGTAAAGAACTCTATACTGGAATCTGTTTATCTATACTGATAATCAAGCTCTTTCATGCTTTTATTACAAAAGCAAGGCTTCCATTTCTATTCCTTTGACAGACACCAACTGGAATGAGGCCTGACTTTAACATTACTTTAGCAGAACAAAACTCCAGGTAGTTGGGTGTTTGTACAGCAATCCTCACTCCAGATCAGCCACCTTCTATTTATTGAGGAGCAGGTGCTGAGAAAGAAAGCAAAATGCACTACCTTGTTTAGAACAAAAATACAATCCTTAGCAATGCTAAAAATTTTGTACCTTTGTGAGTAAATTAACTTGTAAGTAACATCTAACTTGGCTGCATGATTATGCAAGCAGCTTCATAGAATTAGTCACATAAATAAGTGCACACAGTTAATTTTTCCTGCTGGCAATGCCAATTCTATGCCAAAATATGGTGTTTTCATTTTGTTTTTTTTTTCTTTCACAGGTGCTTAGGTACTTTTCCAAAAGATTTGTACTCAATATCATGCTTAGCTGACATCTCACATTTCTCATGCAGTTGTTGAAACTTACAGGACTGATATTTAGTCACAAAAGACTACTGAAAAGTTGTAAGTTACCCTGTACAGTGTATCACATTGCTTCTACTTCTGAAGTCAAATTCCGAATAAAAGGCAGGAATGCCCTTGACTGCAGAGGAAAAAAAACAGCTGGCACAGTGGGCCCCTCTGTTGCTCCTGATGTTGTATACGTTAATGGCAACATCTGTTGACTTTAGCAAAGAAGAATGTGCAACTAAACCTACCATCAAGAAATCGTGTTTTTGCCTGATAAATAGGCAGTAGCAGCTGTTTTTACATCTGGGAGAGTTCCTTTAACCATGGAAGCAGACACAGTCACTTCGTATCTTGAACACTCCAGATTATCTTGAACAATGCTAGAATGAACGAAGAACAGAACAAAGCGTTGAAACTGAATCTTTTCTTATGGTAAATGACAGTATTATCTGCATTCTTCTGAGTCTTCTTCCATGTGCTGCCAAAGTTTTTGTGTGTGCTGTAGTCTCAGAATATCTTCAAAATATCTCGATAAAGGACATGCTCAGGACTGCACTTCCCTTAGATTCTGTGCTTGGCTGCTTCCTCTGTGTTCCTTACCAGGTATGTTCTGAAGGTTCTACCCAAACTTCATCCCACTGTCCCAGAATAGTAGAACCACAAATTATGGTAACTTCTCTGAGCATGATGGGAATAGACAGTCCCATGCTCTTTCTGCAGCCAGTCTCCACAAATTTTCTTGATACATTTCTGACTGCAGCACCATGAGCACTTGCAAAGCCTGCCTGCTTTGCCTGCTCCTAACAAGCCACCTCGAAGCCTCTGTTGTCTACCCACATGCTAACCCATTAGATGGTCACATGCTTGTACCTGTAATGTACTCACACAAAATCACAGAATCACTATGGTTGGAAAAGACCTTCAAGATTATCAAATCCAACTGTTACAATACACAGAAGAGGATTGAAGGCTATGAAAGTGGCACCAGCTACAGGTGAAATGACTTATGTAAAGGGTGCTTCTATTTGGAGAAGAACATAAAACAATAATATTTTGGGCTATCAATAAAAATACAGTTGTATGATAAGAAGTTTCAGGCTTCCTTATTCCCTCCAAACAGTAAGCAGCAACTTCTATACAGGAACATGGAACAGTCTTGTCCAGAGTCAGCATTGCATTGTATGGACCTGGTCTAAAATAGCTTTAACAAAAACCCAGCCTCAAAGACAAAAACAGAAGATAAATCCTGTGACTAGAACCAGACTGAGCTTATAAACTCTGTATCGCTCTTCAGTGAACATTAAGACTATAGCTGTGATTTCTGTCCTGGGGGTTTTTCAAGCTAGTTAGGAAATTGTTTTAGAAGCTTGAGGTTTATTCAGGAAGAGATTGATTCAAGAACAGAACATGTATTTTAGCTGGTCAAGAGAATACATGGAACAAAGTTATGTCTGTCAGTTTGTGAGCTGATGTCCATTGAAGCCCATGGACAGGTTCACTGAGATTGCCTTCCTCATGAGGTCATTCTTCAGTGGCTAAAAACACATAGTCTATCCACTTAACACAACTGTCCAAGAGACAATGTTTTTCCCTGATAGTATTTAATGCACTGAGCTGTCTTTCTGAGGGAGAAAATGTCCATGATGAAAGTGTTTTTCATCTTAATCAAGAGGTCCATATTTGTGTGCAGGCCCAAATGATGATGTTGTTTCTCTCCTGCAGAATGAAGTGTTGAGGCACTGAGCAATGCAGAAAGCATGAAACACTAAGTTGCTATTAAAAACTTGGAAATTCTGTATCTGGACTCTGACAGCATGTTCATCCTCTTTCCCCCTGTGCCATAAGAAGATTCCCATTTTGTACACTGCTTTGGGTAGTGAAAAACACAAAATCACAACCCTCATCACAGTGGCATAGGGAGATGTGCAGAAAGGATGGGACTGACTGTGGATGCTACATGTACAGGGATGGGAAATCCAGGGAAAGCCACATACACTTGTGATCAAGACACAGTGGTTTAAGGACCAGGACAGTTGCCCTGAGGCATGAAGGTCCTATAAAGACCAAGTCCAGAAATGCCAGGAGCTGAAGACCAGAGTGTATTGGGTCTGGCTGAGCTGGAGTTGATTTTCCCCCATAGCAGCATTCATGGTGTGGTGCTGTGTGTTGGGAGACAGAAGGGTGTTGATAATACATCCATGTTGTGACTACTGCTGAGCAGTGCTCGCACAGCACCAGGGCTCTTCCCAACATTTCTCCCCCACTAGGAAGGGGTGGGCAAGATCTTGTGAGGGGACAACACAGGACCTCCAGAGCAACAGCTATGCATATTGGAGCCCTGCTTCCCAGGAAGAAGCCAGACATCGCCTGCTGATGGGAGGTAGAGAATAAATTTTTGTTTTCTTCACTTCCATGTACAGCCATTGCTTAGCTTCACTTTGTTTTCATTAAGCTGCCTTTATCTTGACCCACAAGTTTTTTTCATCTTATTTTCTTCCCCCTTGCCCTGCTGAGAGGGGGGTGGGGGTGGTGGTACAGCGGCTTGGTGGGCACCTGGTGCTCAACTAAGGTTAAGCCACCTGCTGCCCAGCTAAGGTTAACCCATCACACGAGGGAAAATGTCAGAGCAAAGAAGGTGTACATTTAGTGTAAGAGGCTCCAGTAGGATCAGGTGGAAGAGAATGAGATTACAAAATCCTTAAGCAAACTGGACATAAACAAGTCCCTGAAAGGCCACAATGGGGAACACCTTCAAGTGCAGAGGGAGATGGCAGATGGTCTTGTGAGACCACTCTCCATAATGTTTGGATGATCATGGTGATGGGGAGAGCTTCCTGAGGACTCTGGGACAGCAAGTACACCTGCTAGAAGACCATCATGGAGAAGGTGGAGAAGCAAGGGTTCCTGAGAAGACAGAGTGGTTGACTGAAAACTATCTGAGCAGGTGAGCCCAGAAGGCGGTGGCCAGTGGCACAAAGTCTAGTTGGGGGCTGGAAACCAGCAGTGAACCCCAAGGTGAGTGGAACTGCCAGCAGTTGCTCTAGATGAGCAACATGACCCTGCAGTCATCGAGCATCAGGCAGAAGCCTTGCGGCACACATCCTGCTCTCTGCTTGTTGTCCTCAAAGAAGCTAGGGGAGATAGTGTTTGAGTCTAAAATGGGAGAGGTATGTCAGATTGCCAAACACTGTGACAGCGTGTCTAGTGTAGGAAGGGACTTTCTGATGAGGCCAAGTTGCTGCTGTGCCTCTTCCTGGCAGCAGAGCTGGTGTGTGATTGGATTATTCCTCCATCCACTGGGATGATGCATAGTAAGGAAAACTGGAAAGGCTGTCTCTCAATTACACTAGGCATGGGCTTGATAAAACAAAATGCCCACCTACATAAAGACAGAGGAGGGGTCAGAGAGTCCCAGCTCTGCCATGTTCAGGCTGCTGGTGCCAGATGGCCACTCACCAGTGGCCCTTTATGCTGTGAGGCTACTCACTAAGAGCAATCTGGTTCTTGCAGGCTGATCCCAAGCATGGGCCTCTGATGGCCTCATCTAGCAACAGAAGGACTTTGCTGCTCACCAGGCAAGTTTTAGAAAGAAAGGCAACTTCCTGCAAGTGGTTGAGTTATGCTAACTTGTCCCTTGAGCATTGCCATGCAGGTTGGGCACCCTAAGGGAGGAGGTCGTCTGGAGGAGCAAGGACTGAGTAGAGGCTGCTGGACTTGGTTCTGCAAGGATGTGGAGCCTCTGCTGTTGCCCACAGCTTGGAGGAGGGCAGGGTGAGGGCTGGGCTCAGCTGTTCCAGTGGCATGCTGGTTCCTTCCCATCCCACTACTGTGGAGGAAGAGTGAGCAAGCAGCTGCTTGGTGCTTAGTTGCCGGCTGGGGTTAAACCACAACACCAGACTAGGTCACAAGAGTCACAATTCTTAGCTATTTAATCTGCTACTTAAACAAAGAGGCAAAGTAAGTCACATGTTTTTGTCCACATCAGCTGGCAATCCTCATGCTGCCTTTTATCATCTGAATCCCAAATACACAGCAAGGATTTGTTCCAAGTCACTTTAGACACCATGATATTGGCACTTTTTTAAAAGGCCAAATTTCACCTGAGGCAGTTAAGAAGGGAAAAAAAAATAAAAAGAGAAGATAAAGGCATCTGGTCCTTGTACAGAAGGGCTCTAGTCTTGTGCCTTATTTTTTTCCATGTATGACCCACTAGAGAATAAAGCAGTCTGGGATGGCTCAGTGCAAACTGGTAAAACCAGACAACTCAGCATGGTGTCTTGCAAAAAGAGTGACTTAAGCCACTCTGCTGCTGGTTGGAAGCAATGCAATACCAGCCAACTAAGTTGCTCTGCCTGAGGAAGCATGTTTTGCATGCAAACCTAGGTTGCTTGCAAAGGGCAACGAGGGGCAATGCTGCATGGAGTTTGGAAATAACTACATCATAACTATCCAGGGGCTCTCCCTTGAGCCCTGTTGTGTGGCAAAGCATCTTTGTAAACCTCTGTAAACGTACAGGTCTCTAAACAGGCTATTACTCATGTTGATAAGGCACCAAAGCAATCCCATAGTCAATGCCAGTGATAGTTCTCTCTTCTCAGCTAGAAACAACTACTTTTAAACAGTATCTCCTGAAGAAAAGGAAGCAAAATCATGCCTGTTCCTGCCTTTATGATTTTATCAATGTTTTCTGACTCCATCATTGTAGGTGTCGATTTCCTATTACTGGATGGGTTTCCTGGCTGGAGCTACTATGATTCCTGGGATCCTGCAGCTGATTTCCACAATAATTATTTTTTTCCTGTCATTATTGTGTCTGCCATATGATATTCTGGAATAGGTAGATTTTGTTTTGTAATGAATGCTAGGGGAGGAGTTTGGGATAACCTATCATACCATGAGTCCTTTCTAGCAGGAATCAGGGCTGACTTCAGAGGCTTTATGAGTAAAACCAAAGCACAGAATCACAGACAATGGTTGAGATTGGAAGGGACCTCTGGAGGTCACCTGGTCTAACCTCCCTGCTCAAGGAGGGCCACCTGGAACTGCTTGCTCAGGACTATATCCAGACATTTTCTGAATATCTCCAAGAAGGGAGACTCCAGCACCTCTCTGGACACCCTGTAAAAAAGTGTTTCCTGATGGTCAGAGGGAATGTCCTGTGCTTCAGTTTGTTCCTCTTGCCCCTGTCACTGGGCACCAATGGAAAGAGCCTGGCTCTGTCTTCTTTGCATGCACCCATAAGCTCCTCCCTTAGCCTCCTCCAGGCTAAACAGTTCCAGCTCTTTCAGCCTTTCTTGGTGTGAGAGATACTCCAGTCTCTTCATCATTGTTGTGGCTTTTAGGAGGTGATCCTTTAACAATAAACAGCTTTCTCTGACTCTTCTACCCTCCAGGGCTTTCACCCTTTAAATCATCAAAATATTTAAATATTCAAAAGAGGATTTTAAATTGCCTGGAAATTATCTCTAACTAAAGGAGACTAAAGCTAGACAAGCAGATGACTCAAATGGGAAAAAAATTTTCTCTCTGGTCTATCTTCTCACTGCCTGCATAAAGAAGAAACATACAAATTTAACCCCCTTATGACCAAGGCAATACTTCTGTTTCGGATTTTTTTTTTTTAGTCAAAGTATATACAAATTCATAAAGGATATTACATATAAGTCTAGAAAGGTAGGGAACACGCTACTGTTTCACTACTTGATGGTAATAAATACAAGACACATTTTCCAGGGGGTGTAAGCCTGTCTGTATTAGCAAGAAAACTGAAAATTAAATGTATTTTCTCTCTGGTATATCCACTAACATTCCTGCACCTTTCTAAATAACTACATACCAGTAGGCTATACACGAAAATCACTTATGGAGACTTTGTAATCTCAAAGTAGAGTGTGGGGTTTGGTTTTTTTTTCTGCTAACAAAATCTCAGCACCCTCAGCAGACAAAGGACTAGATCATGCAAGCCTGAACCAAACGTGGTGCTGAGACATCTATCTTGTTACTCAGATAGGAACACAGCAATTGGACTATTTTTGACTATTTATAATTTACAAGAGGGTATCATTTCTTCATGCTAAAGGTATCAAAGAGAGAATACACAATCCAATGACAGGACTGCAAAACCCATTCCTATTCCTATTCCTTCAAACTTTTCACAATGTTCAATCTTGATGAAGGCTTTTCAGTTTCTCATATATTATTTCCTTCCCATTAACAAAGGTGTATTTCTAAAAATCTTGAAACTTGGTCTTCTGCGATATAGATAATATGTACAGATATATATCTAAAATTATGCGGTAACTGTGACAAATAGTTCAGAGATTTGTTTGTATCAGGGTAGTTTGCAGAACTTCCTACGGTAGGTATCTACTTCCTCATGCTCTCAGGAACTCCATCATGTATACCATGACAGCTACACATTTTCCTTGCTTCTTTGGGTAATTTTGGAGATTTCTTATGGAAACTTAAACATCCACAAAAAACTTACAGGGGTAAAGTCAAGGTTACAAAGATTAAGCACTGGAAATTTCTAAACAGAGGGGAGAAGAGCATGAAGCATTTTACTTCTGAAAGGGGAAAAGAGCATGGGAGTCAATCAGGTCCTCTACACCAAACATACATACCTGAGGTCAAGAAAGAAAAGCTTAAGAAACAAATTAGATTTTATTCCTGCCACCAATGGGACAAGCACAAATTCAGGACTGTAACTGAAGATCACTATTTTCTTCAGACTCCTGCAGCATACAACTTTAAGGGTTTTTTTCCTTTGATATGTATCTACCTCCAAGCAAAGCTCAAGAAGCTGAGAGTTGAGAATTTGTTTCACCACTGCTTCTGCTGATTTCCCTAGATGGGAAGAAGAAAGCTGGGAAAGCCCTCAGCCCTGCTGTTTCTTGCTTTTTGATGCATCTGACTCTAATCCTAAGTACAGACGATGTTCATGAAGATCATACATACCTGTATTTATTATTATTTCTGTTATGACTCAGCACTCCACAGAGCTGAAATTAATCTACCGCTCTGCAGCATAACACCACCCAAAACACTAGGAGATGCAGTACCGCAAGTCAGAATATGGCTAGAGCTACAATTCAGAAGATGGCCTTAAGCACTCCTGACTTGGAGAGATCTTTCATACTCCAACGTGCTAGTGCGATGAAATTCAGCACATATGAATACTTCACGGATGTTTGTGTTATTTTGTTTTAAATAAAAACAGCCAGCAGGATCATATTGGTAAAAATCAGTTCCTCATAGACCATTCTGCTTCGCTATTTATGCCACATCAGTCTGGATTTTCTCCTTCCGTGTATCCCTTCCCACAGGGAAAATCCTGCTTTTTTCCTGCAAGTATTCGCTAAAACACTCAAAACAAGGGAGATCATTAAGAAAAAAGGCTAGAAAATTAGAATTATCCTCCATACTTAAAAAGGTGTTCTCCTTAACTGATCAAAAATATTAATATACATTTTAGCTAATTATTAATGCTCGTTTTAAAATAGCCTTATGTTGGCAAAAGAAAAAGAGTAAGTACTAATGATTGAACTTAAATGGTCACCAAAGCAATCTACTCTGAAATTTACATCTGGAATATACTCATAGAAAAATGGAAAAAAAAATTACCACAGGTATGACCATATCCGATTGTATTGATTTTGGCTGGGAGTTAAAATTTCTTTCTAACAGCTTGTATGGGGCTGTGTTTGTTCTGAGAACAGCCTTGATAATCCAGGGATGTGCTTGTTATTGTTGAGCAGGGCTTGCTCCACAGATGGCCCTGCCCGCCAGCAGACTGTGTGTACACAAGACACTGGGAGGGGACACAGCAGAGACAGCAGACCCCCACTGACCCCAGAGGGATATCCCACACCAAATCTCCATTTCTGGAGATGGCTGAACACCTGCCTGCCAATGTGAAACAGTGAATGAATTCCCTGATTTGCTTTGCTTATGTGTGAAGCTTTTGCATTACTTATTAAACTGTCAGCCCATGAGTTTTCTCACTTTTCTCTTTCTTCTAATTTTACCCTTCTGATTGTCTCCCCCATCCCACTGGGGGAACATTAGTGAGTGGCTGTGTGGTGCTTTGGTTAACCCACCAGAGTTAGCCACAACACTGATGATGTCTGACCCAAAGAGAAGACTTGGATTCATCAAAATAATTAAATTTAGAGATTCTGATGTTATTGCTTAAACTGGGTAATGTCCTAACTCTCAAACTATCATTTGAGCTACATTTGGTTAAATACCCTCTTCAAACCCCCCCCTCCAAAAAAACCCAACAATCAAATCCCACTTCTGCATAAGGTTATATCAAGCATGACACCAGAATCTGTTTGAAGTATTTCATTGGCAGTTCTGAAAGCCAGTTGATCTTCCATTTAAAGTATATATAAATGCATTGACAATACTCAATACTCTATCCATTCTGCCTTTGATCCCAATCTGTGTGTTCCTGAACTCAGTTCAAGAACCCAGCTCCTGAATCCAGTTCTCATCTGCTGCTAAATCTAGTCTAGGACTTCCCCAGTGCCTGCTCCACAGCATCAGTGGTGATGGTGACATAATTGCCATCAGAGGGGTGGGGTTTGATATAGGTTTTGTATATATTTGTATGTATCTCATTTTATTGTTATTGTTTCATTGAAATTCTTTTTGTTTTCTTTTCCAATCCATAGGTCTCTCTTCCTTCTTCCCTCTCCCTTCCTTTTGGGGAAGGGAAAGGGGTTAATAGAGAACATCTGTCATTTGTCTAGCAGCTGGCCCAGTCCTGACCCTTGACACTGAAATATCTTTGTGAAATTGAGTCAAAACTGTATGACTATATGGGGTCTACTTTTACTGATAAAGAAATTACAAGGTTATTGGTCATGTCTTTTCTTGTTACAGCGTAATCTTTTTTGACATGCAAAATGTTCTGCTTCTGTCACACAGAGAACTCCAAAAGAAGCTCCCTGCTAAAAACCTGAACTATTTGCAACCATCTTTATTTTTAACATCTCCAAAAGCTATAGAGAGCTGTGAGCAATAGACATACGGTGTGCTCTACAAAGAGCAAGCAATTGCCTGCCAGCAGAGTTGTTATGATTAATTGCCAGTGCAACAGAAGGTAGGAAGTTCTGAAGCAAAAGAGAAGAAAAAAAAAAAAGGTCTGGGAAAATTTAAGAGGGTCAAGCAATTTAACTGCTTGAAAATTACTTGGTAACCAATTAAGGCAAAAGAGAACATGATAAAGGTGGGTTAACTCACAATACTGGGTGGATAATTTCAAGTAACTGATGTACATTTCAGTCTATGAAAGGTTTCTTAAGTTTATTCTCTCTGCAGGTATGAAGGTGAATAAGCAGACCATGTAAAATCAGACTAATTTAAAAGTTACAAGTATTACCTATATTCACTTATAAAAGTAAATTCAAGAGAATTAATATGAAACTAAAAACAATAAATTGTTTTAAGAAATCAACTACCCTTCAGTTGCTTCAGTTCACATGCACATATATTAAAAGCATATCTAGCCTACAAAGTCAAAATTATAGTCTTAATTCATCCCACTCTTATTCATATATGATGTGATCTACTCTGCCAAAACATTTTGCTTCTTAAGTTCTCAGCTTTTGTTTCCTGGACAATGTCTATGATAGCTTTTGAATAAACAGGTGGTCCAGACTTGTTCATTCTCCTCAAAGTAGCCCTGAGGACTTCAAATCATTGAAAAATGTAGGTTGGAAGGGACCTCAAGAACTCATCTAGTTCAAACCCCTACTTAAAGCAAGTCTCATTATACTAGGTTATTCAGGGTCATGGCTGGAGAAGTCTTGAACATCTCCAGTGATGGAGATTCCATAGCCTCCAAGGGTAACCGAAGTTGTAGACAGCTAGTAAAGTTGCACTGAAGCATTTTCTTCTGAAGGTTAAGGAAGCCCAGCTCACTCATCTTCTCCTTATTCAGCACGTTTCTGGCTCCAGACTATTGGACTCCCTCCAACATATCAATATCCTCCTTGTACAGGGGAGACCAAAACCAGCCACAGTATTCCACATGCAGTCTCACAGATGCCAAATATAGGGGATGGGTGGCATTCCTGGACCTGGCTAATGACTGAACGTAAGCAGTGAGCTGTCCTCAAAGCAATCTACAGTGGCAACTACAGTTGCAGTTTACTCAGGGAAACAGAAACAACATCTACCTTTCTTACTAACACAGCCCAGGTTGTAGCTGTCTTTTGCTGCAATGGTATGCTGTTGGCCCATGGTCCACTTGTTGTCCACTAGGACCTCCAGATACATTTCTGCAGAGATGGATCCTTTTCTTAGCCAGATGGACCCTAGCCTGTACTGTCACTGCCGTGATGTGCTTATATTTAACTTTTAACTTTGTGAGGCTTGTGCTTTCCCAGAGGGGTTTCAGTACCCTCAACTCCCACCGGCCATCACCACCTCAGTATGACATGGGGCATGGGGCTCAGTCCTTGTTCAGCAACATAAACACAATCTTCATTTTAAGGACCATTTAGGGCTTACATTGTACGGAACAGTCCTGCTGCTACATGACACATTTTCCTTGGGTAATCCATGCCTGGACACAGTACAATCTATTCATCAAAATACGGTAACTAATCTTGGTACAATTGAGCCTTATGGGGCAGAGTTTTGTCAAAAAACTGTCATTAGGCTTTCCCACAAGAAGTCCAGCTTCAGAAACTGGTGCAGGTTCTACCATAGATTGAGAGGGATGGAGTTTTTCTTGTCAGTTGTCTTGTCAGTTCCTCAGCACTCTGAATCCAAAGGTAAAATTTGAAAGAGGAATGTGCTATTCATTGACAAATTAGCTGTTATCGAAGATTTAACTGATTATCTTGTCATTTAACTGTGATGTCCCCATAATTTAGACATCTCTTGCATAGAAGTAGCACATTTAGGAGTTGAGGATGAAACTAAACTTTCTCTTCAATCAACTGATGACATTTTCTATTTCTAAAGGCCTTCTCCTTCGTTCAAGAATAGTATTAGTGATTCTAAAGAAGTATAACAAAGCAAGGTAAATCAGCTGAGGTGGAGCATGAAATTACATTTCTCAAATTTCATTAAGATTAGGTTAATTTTTTGCCATTGGTCAATCTTGACTTCAGCCACAAGAGTGGATTCATTTGCCAACTTCTTGGTCAGTGGGTTAAATTTGGTCACGATGAATTTAATCATTACTCTACTTTATTGTGAAAGGTTGTTATTAGTCAAAGGTGATGGGAGCAGCAAGAATAAATAGCTTATTACTAATTTGTGTCAGTTATATATTAGCTCAGTACTTTCCTGCTTTTTCACTCATGTGAACTCAAATTGCTTTTAGCAGGCATGCCCCTGTTTGGCATTTAACATGGCAATTACTCTCTTTTGTCTGCCTTTCTTGCAACTACGCCTTTCTTTGCAGATATCTTTTTTCTTCCTTGCTGTGTGACATGAGATGTGTCTATTTTACAGACAAGAAGGTCGGTCTTTGCCAGAAATTCATAATCCTCCTGTCAGTATTCATCCTGCATACCAAACTTCTCTCATTTGTCTTGCTTATACATATATATACAAAAAAAACACCCCAACTTAGTCAACTACGTAAATTAGACATTTTACAAACTGATTCTTTGGAGCTGAACAAAAATGTTGTTATTAGCTTGTCTACTGTATGTCAGGGAAAGGACAGCTGCGTTTTCCTGCACTGTGCCAATCCTGACTACCTTTCAAGGACATACTGTTAGTAAAGGCAGCACTTGGTCATGGCAAGGTTTTACCAGGTTAAGTGGAGGATTTTTCATCACTTGGAAAATTTAAATCAATGTGTGCTTTTGTTCAACTGTTACTTGTTTGAGGAAGTGACCAGTATACATTATCAAGCCTGTAATTTGCTGAAGGCCAGATACACTACTTAAAGTAATCCTTCCTGGGCTGAAAATGTCCAACTCCAAATGTATAAGAGTCAACTCTAAATGTATAAATGTCCAACTCTAAATGTATAAGAGTCAGTACATAAACAATATAAAGCACAAAAATAACTATTCTTACCATGACTATATTTGCGTTAGCTTTATGAGTCATGAGAAGAGTTGGTGGAATTTTGTTCTCAGTTTTGATAGGAAGATAAGAAAGAACAGTTGAAAAACTTTCCAAGTCACTTCCCCAAACTGAAAATTAACATTCTGGGAGAAAAGTTATTTTCTCTTATTTTTTTTCTAGCAAAAGAGATGATCAGCTAGTACAGAATGATGGATATTATTTTCTTAGTAAATGTATAGCAGTACAAATCTTTGACCTCCAGACTTCTTGTAACAGAGGGCAAAGATAGATTCTCACAGTGTTCTATTTGAATTTGTTCTGGATCAATATAAACGAACACTGAATATTTCTATCCATTTCATCTTAATTAGGAAGGAAAGAAGGACCTCGACACTTGCTTGTAAGTTAGATAAGACTAAATTCAAAACTGTTTTCAGACCTGACAAATTTTGGCAAATATTCCCTATTTCTAACTTTGAATGGGATTAAGTCCAGAAGCACTAGCATAGTATAAGACAACCAACTTTCTTACTTAACTTATTGTTCTGAAACTATGGAACACTACAATTTTAAAACAGAAGCCTAAGAACATCAGCCCATTTTTCCCAATTCTGTTTAAAAAGCTCTTTGAAAAACATAGTTAACTTCTGTTTCATATGTTAATATCATATTAAATTGCCTTATTGCTTTGTGATGTACAGAAACTTTGATGTTGGCTTCTCTATTTTATTTCAATAACTCTTTTTTTCTTGTAAGCTTGAAGAAAGGATCTTCCACTTAAATAAGTTGATTGCAAGCAGTTTCAGTAATTGAATCCCTAGATATTTGTCTTTATGCTGGGAGGTTTTGTTTAACTTTTAATGGATTTTTAATGCTGAAACAGTTTCATTTAAAACTGTTGCCATAAAACATGTTAGAATTTTCTATTTTTATTGCAGTTTTTTTTCCTGAAAACATTTTTGAAAGCTGAGGTTTAAGATTATATTATCACACTAAGAAATACTGTAAAACATATTCTAAGAAATTAGAAAGTTTTCTACAAGATAGGACTGTTAAGACTATCATGCTGTCAGTCTCTTGCAGAGTGTTCATTGGTACTAAAATTTTTACATTTAAATATTACTAATAACAAGCACGTGTTTTCATTGGGAAGACAAATCCTCTGTGACCAGAATGTATTGGCTTTGTAAACTGAAGACCTATCTACCACAAAGTCAAGAAGTCAATGGCTGTACAGCTGCACAGGAGTCTTGTCATTAGAGCAGCTTACCTAAGACCACCACCTGTTAAAGTGGTATAACAAACTTCTGTCCCTTGCTCGCTTTAATTGCACGCTCTGTAAAACTGATCCCTTTTCACACCCCACTATTCCCTGGCATGGGGTCAGCAGGATGCAGACAGCATCTTTCTGTGCTGTGACTTGAGGTCTAATGGGTAAGCAGTCTGCAAAGGGGCAGGAAGGGTGTGAGGGATGACAACCTCCTTCCTTGCAAGCCCAGGACACATCCAGTCAGGTCATCCCCATAAGGCAGCATTTGGGAACCAAAGGTTGCTGGTGAGGGGTCCCTGCACAGGGTTGTGCTCCATAGTCTGGGGATGGAAGAGGTTTGGTGACTTTGCTGTTTATCAAGATGAGTGCTTTATAAATTTGCATACTCAAAAAGTACTACTTGAACACATTTTCTGGGTGCAGAGAGAAAGACTTTAGTCAGTGGTCCTAAGCTATTACCTTTCAGCTGAGCTATGGTAACAACAGGCATGATATGATCAGCCTCAGTTGCAAAGAAATTTGGCTAGGTATGTATCTTCTGACAAAAACTTTTAAGGATAGGACAAGCCTTCCATGACTGTCTCTTGTAATTAATCATTCACACAGGTCTTCTTTTTGACATACTTCGACAAAATTTTGAAGTGTACTTCAGATCAAGGTAGGTAAATATCCAGACTACTTCACATAATGTAGAACTGAAGTTTTGTTCCTGACAAACCAATCACAGAAATAAAAAGTTACCATTATTTTAATATGACAATAGGGAAATCAATGGCTTTGTTACTTACTCATAATCTGGTCCTTTAAAAATATCTCCTGTTTTCATCATTGTTGCAGTGAAATGAATTGTTCTCTTTATACACCTTTCAAACTCTCATACATCAATGAGTTTAGTATCAGAGTACAATAATCTTCAAGAAAGATTTGGTAGAACCCTCTTATGCAAAGTTTAAAAATTAGCAAATTAGGACTTATAAACACATAATGACAGGGATTTTTATTAATTTAATTTTTTAAAAGAAGTCATTCCTAGAGGACTATCAGCTCTTCCTAAGCTCATTTCCTCTGAAGTCAATCCAAGTTAAGACATTCAACATCATATAGAATGTTTCCTTAAGTTCCTGTATTCTGTTCATCCATTATCCTATATCTTGCTTTGAGTCACAGGAAAGCTGTTGAATGGAAGGAAAATCTGGTTTAGGCTCTTGCTCATACCATTCAGCTAATCCTATGATCATACTCAGGAAGATCCTTTGCTGAAGTCAGAGCAGGTACAACGCGATCAGAGTTCTGAGTTTGGCTTCATTATGCACATTTTAACACAGCGTCTGGAAAATGAGTAAGCCACATGGATATTTACAATAATGCATAGCCATTTTCAGACAGTTTATCATAATTCCAAAATCTTTTGAAAATACTGGCTTTTGCACATTCACAAGGTTTTTAACTAAGAACACTCTCAATGCATTTTAAAATATTTTAAGCCTTGTATCACTAAAAGGAGAACAGAAAAATTAAGTCACTGTGACTTTTCATTAGTGGCCATGACAGCATATATTTATTTTTGACATTTACTGTTATTCCCATGAAACCCATAAATATTGCAGACAACTAGCTGGTTGATCAAACATTTCATAGTTTAGCTTCTCCCATAATTTAAGGGTTTTTAAGTTAGGATTTGAAAAATAAAAAATTTTTGAACATTTAATATTTATTACTTTGCAAGCTTCAAAAGGAATATAATGCACCTCACCCTGTTCTGCTCCGCCCACTGAACAGTTCCTCAAAGAGCAAAGATTCTGTTGTGGCTAATCCATTCTGTAATACTACAGATTAATGTGGAATATCTTTTGCTGACTCCTATTTATGTCCTTGCCCATATGATTTCCTTCACCCTATTTTGGGATGTATCATTATAATCATTCAAGACTATCCCAGAAGTTTTCCTTCCTGCAGCAATACATCCCACAGATTACCTACACATGACAAATATATTTCCCAATAATCCTAAAACATGCCTCTTCTTTCCTCTTCTTTCTCTCTGTTCACACTGCTGACTACTAGGGTAAAAGGGTCTCTAAACCTTAGTTTTCCTGCTAGCATTTTAAGTAGTCCTTAAAATCGATGAAAAGACATTCAGCAAAGCATGTCAAATACAACAATAGCATTGAAGAATATAAAGATGTCATTTTTCCTTCACTCATTTAAAAATATTATCTGAATTGTTAATTAATGGTGGAGGCTGGGCAGAAATTGATACTACTATTTATGTTTGCACCTATTGAGAGGTTCTGCCTTCTGAAAGCACAGTAATTGTGCTCAGTAATTGAAGCATGGGATTATTTTAGGCTAATGTGTGTTTAGTCCAAGTTAAATTTAATCTCTGCTACTTCTATTTTCCCTCTCAATCCTCCATAATTTTCACCATCTCTGCTGAAGCACTCCAATAGCACTACTGACCCTGTCTTGTTTCTGTCCTCTTCCTTCCCCACATCAAATGTCTGGGCTTGTTTGGGTTTATATTAGAAGTTTAATTTGTATCTAATGCAGATTTGGACCATTGTATCAGATACTGATCCTGAGTTATGTGGCTTTTGTGATGTGTTGTCCTGTCTCATAAACCTGCAGTTTCTAGAAGCACTTGACAAGCATATTGATAAGGACTTGACTGCTGCTTTTCCAGAAGGCTTCTGACAGGATCCTTCACCAAATGCTCTTAAGGAAATTAAGACAGTGTAAGAAGGAAGACAGTTGCATGGATAAATAATGGTATTAAAGTCACGGAACAGAAGGTAAGAGTAAATGACCAGTGTATAGAATCATAGAATGTATTGGGTTGGAAGAGACCTCTAAAGGTCATATAGTCCAACCCCCCTACAATAAGCAGCGACATTTCTAACTAGGTCAGGTTGCTCAGAGCTCCACCAAGCCTGACCTTGAATGACTCCAGGGATGGGGCCTCCACCACCTCTCTATGAAACCTGTTCCAGTGATCCCCCACCCTCCTATTAAAGAACTTCTTCCTAATGTCTAACCTAAATCTACCCTTTCCTAGGTTAAAACCACTACCCCTTGTCCTGTCGTTACAGAGCCTTGAGAACAGATCTCCCCCTGCCTTCTTATAGGCCCCTTTCAGGTATTAGAAGGTTGCTATAAGGTCTCACTGGAGCCTTCTCTTCTCCAGGCTGAACAGCCCCAACTCTCTCAGCCTGTCTTTATAGGAGAGGTGCTCCAGCCCTCTGATCATCTTCATGGCTGTCCTCTAGACATGCTCTAACAGGTCTATGTCTTTCTTGTGTTTGGGGCTCCAGACCTGGACACAGTACTCCAGGTGAGGTTAACATAGATTAATTAAGCATAGCTTCCCGTTGATAAATCCTGTTTCTTCCTGACAAGGTAGCAGGTCTTCAGAGCAGAGGTGAAAAAGCAACATAGATGTCCCACTTGTGGCTTAATGCTAGGCAGTGACTGTTTGAGTTCTAGACATTAGAAAGAGGACTTGTGGTGCTAAAAATGTCCAATGAAAGTGTGGTGAAAGACACATCTTTTGGGAGAAGGTTGTATGTTTGTGCTGTTGGTAAGGAATGCACTAGGTGACCTCCTGAGGCTTCTCCCCACCCGAACATTCTTCTGGTTTCAGTGGAAGAGAAGGCACATTCTGAAAACCGAAAATCTTTAAGCAATTGGAAGATGCTCAGTGCTCACATTTTTCTCAACATTGATATTCAAAATTATTTACTTTTTGTTAAGCTGCATGTTCTCAATTTACATTACTGGCACTGGCTCTTGGGCAAATACTGGTTGTAACTTGTTCGTTTTTTCCAGGTGGCAGAAATGGTATTCAGAAACACAACCTTGTTCAGAGTATAAACTGAAACCCACAAGCATGTAGTAGTTGACTGATAGATATGAAAAGAAAGATACGAATTGTCAGCTAAGTGAGATTACAGTGAATGTCATTCGTTGCATTTATTGGATATATAATAATGTAAATATATAATTAATAAATTTATTTAGTCATCAATTCCAGTACTACATGTGAACTTAAATGTTTTTATCCCTAGAAATGATGCTTTTCTTACTGGTTGGCAGTGGAATTGCATATTTCATGCTCTTCTCTTTTGTTACAGGTTTTGGGCTGGATCCGAAATGGAGAGTCCATGTTAAATGCTGGGCTCATCACTGCTAGCTCTTTGCAGGAGGCAGAACAGTTACAGAGGGAGCATGAGCAGTTTCAACATGCAATAGAGGTAAAAGCACCATTTCAGTGACCATAGCCAAGAAGTCCTGTATTACAGTTCCTAAGTCTTTGCCAATAGCACTGTTGGGTTCACGCTACAGTATTTCGAGTTTAGGAAAAGCTGGTGAAATCATCTTATGGAAAAGAGATAAAACCACTTACTGGGCAGATGGGTTTTTTGTTCTTCATTTTGGAGCTGCAGTTCCAGGTGAACACATCTCAGTACCTTTTTGCATCTTTGTAAAGTGATAGCTGTTCACAGCAATTTTACTGAAAATAGTGTTTTGCTTTGTTAGAATGCAACACATAATGCTAATTGTTAAAATTAAGAATAAATGGAACAGCAGATGTCATTTTTGTGTATTCTGATATGGTCCTTTCATGTTTCCATTTTTGTTTGACTCACTGAAATGGGTGTGGTGGTGTGCCCATTTTCATGTCATCTCTTCAAATGAAAATTGAATTGGTCATATAGACAGAGATCTTAAGATTGACTGAAATGCAGTGTTATTAATTTATATTCAGTATCGGGGGACTTACAGTAATACTGATTACATAGAGCATATGTTTTTTAAAAACTTTGCTTCTGTTGAAAGGTTAACCAGTTTTATGCTTAATTGTGAAACTTATTTTCAGAAGTACTCAATCTTGCAGTAACTCTTTCACATTCCTTTGCTATTCGGCGGAGTTTTATGCTTCCCCTTTCTTCTGGGTTTTTTTGAGGGGGCAGTTGCTT
The DNA here is from genome assembly GCA_033124195.1 of Coracias cyanogaster. Lineage (NCBI taxonomy): Eukaryota > Metazoa > Chordata > Aves > Coraciiformes > Coraciidae > Coracias > Coracias cyanogaster. The sequence continues at coordinate 216,584 of JAVSBS010005325.1, forward strand.
TTGTTTTGTTACGGTGGGCACTATATGTACCCTCATTTTGGGAGCTTTGGTAACTCTTAAGTATAAAAATCATGAGACTTCTAGGTGTTTGTCAATTTAAGAACAAATTACTAGTAAGCTTAAATTCTATCTCCTCTGGGTCATTTTGTACTGGGATATAATACTTACTATAGTTAGAGGTTTCAGATTTCAGGCAAGTATTTGTTTGCACAGAGAACTGCAGTTAAAAATTTGCTTACCATGAATTGAGAGTTGTCTTGTGTTTTGGCCTGCCTGCACCTTAATTTGCTCACTGCTGATGTGCAAAAGACAGCTGTAAAGCTGTGAGGACAGTAATAGCAATCAAGCCAAAATAAGTTGCATCCCTAGATCTTCTTTTTCCTCACCATGAAGAGAAAGAAAATCAACCTGAATTTCATAATTGTAACAAGCCATACTGCAACATAGATGTCCCACATGTGGCTTAATGCTAGGCAGTGACTGTTGCTTGCAAACTGGTAGCCAGTGCTGATTTGATATAAATGCCTACAGGATTTATTTCCTTTGTATTTGCACAGTGAAGTCATGGAGTGACTAATATTAGACAGTTATTGTTAGTCGATGGGTGTTTTTGCCTGTGCGTTCAAGTATCATTGGCATGGTGCATATGTGAGCCTTTGAGGTCTTCAAGAAAATGAAGTGCTCCACTGAAGTCCTAAATTTTCACCTCTTGTCAGAAAACACATCAGAGTGCCCTGCAGGTTCAGCAGAAGGCAGAGGCAATGCTGCAGGCTAATCACTATGATATGGATATGATCCGGGAGTGTGCAGAGAAGGTTGCTTCCCATTGGCAACAACTGATGCTGAAGATGGAGGACCGTCTCAAACTTGTGAATGCCTCTGTTGCCTTCTATAAAACTTCTGAACAGGTACAGAAATGCTACGTGATCTGTGTCTGCCTTTGTTAATTCTTCAGTGTCAAAAAACCAGCATTACTTTAAAAAAAAAGGTTGATGAGGTTTGGTTGTATTTACTAATTTGATAGCAACTGAGGTTATACAAAAAATGCGAGAAGCAGAATGTTTTACCAGCTGCCTTAGAAAGAGAAGCTGTGTTAGAGCCTTTCAATATATAAAGGGGTCTTATAAGACAAAGACTTTTTACCAAGGCCTGTAGTGACAGGACAAGGAGCAATGGTTTTAAACGGAAAGAGGGTATGTTTAGGTCAGATGTAAGGAAGTAAGTTCTTTATGATGAGGGTGCTAAAACACTGAACAGGTTGCCCAGAGAAGTTGTGGCTCACCCATCCTTGGAAGTACTCAAAGTCAGGTTGGACGAGGCTTTGAGCAACCTGATCTAGTGGAAGATGTTCCTGGCCATGGCAGGGGAGTTGGACTAGATGATCTTAAAAGTCCCTTCCAACCCAAACCATTCTATGATAAATGAATAGTGGACAAATGATACTACTGCTAAGAGACTATGGTGTAATTGTTCTGACTACAGTTGCTTCAATTAGCAAGCTTCAAAGAAGATACATTACCAAAGTGCAGTGATTATTGGTAAAGACCGAAATCTTTGTCTGCCTCTTCTAACACTCTCCCCTTTAATATTCCTCAAATTCCTATTTTTAATTGAGAAACATCTTGTAAAAGATTTTCAAGATGAAGCACACTGTAAAAGTGCTTAATTGCATTTCTTCTTTCTTCAAGAAGTTTTGCCTAAACCATAAACACGTTACACAGAGGTTTCAATGGAAGTACTTCAGATGGCTAATTCTGATTTTTGTGTGGGAGTCAGAGAAAAATCAGCTTCATCCTACTCGTCTGCAGAACAGTTAGGGGGAAGGTTGGCAAAGTTGCTTCCTCTGCAATCGTATCTCAAGCCCACCCTGAACTATGTAGTCACAAAGGCAGAGAAAGATGAGCAACTTTAGGGATAGCCTTCTGGGCAATTCCACGTAAACAGGCCAATGCTTGCAGACCTACAGCCAAACTCTGTTGGGTTCTCTTAAGTCCCAGCCAAGACATCTCAGAAGCTAAGGTATATGTAAGGGCTAGATAGGTTTTCCATTTTTTTGGCTTGAATTTCAAATTTTTGTCTTATTGAGCTATATTCGAGTTGGATTCGTTTTTCATGATAGGTGTGCAGTGTGCTGGAAAGCCTGGAGCAAGAATATAAGCGAGAAGAAGACTGGTGTGGGGGAGCAGACAAACTGGGTCCCAACTCTGAAACAGATCATGTTACTCCTATGATAAGCAAACACCTGGAACAGAAGGAGGCATTCCTAAAGGTAAGGTTTGCCGATATTTTGTGGTCTTCTGTGTCTTGGAAAGCAAGCAGTCAAATGGTCACTCTTACAGTGCTGAAATGTGTGTGGAGAGCGATAGTGGCCACTCAAAAGATACAGGTGTGTCCCAAACCACAAAGCTGTAGGAAGTGGCACGTTAACTGCTTCTGACAGGGGTTAGGAGAATACTGCCAAGTGCATAAAACCGTAGCCAGTTTTATAAATGCATTTCCTGTTGAATTTCAATAGACGTCGGGTCTCCTACTGTGACTGAAGAGGAATTGGGAATCACTGCTTTGAGCAACTGTCTTTCTAAAGAATGTGTAAAAGCTCCTGCTTTGGAAGAGAAGTGACAGTCACATAGTGCCATTGCTGCCTGTGCATCAGAGCAGCCCTCAGATGTACTTGGCCTACAGTAGGGTACAGGAGGAGGAAATTGCTAGACAAGCATCTGGGAGTAGTTGGGTTCGTGTAATAGTCTGCAGATAAATGAAAGGTTTTTCATTTCAACTAATGTCCTAGTGAAGAAGGTTATTGATAATACTGAATAAATGTGTAACAGGTGCTTGCAAAGCAGCGTAACTAACCCTGTAACCAAAGTCTTTTTCCTGCATCACCTTGAAAGACTACTAAGAGTATAGAACTTACTTCTATTAAAAGCCTTTTTGTTCTCAGTGCACAGATGAGAACATTCAAAAACACATTAGCATAGCTCGAAGTGTACTGTCAGATAGATCTTTCTGCAGCTAGAGTGTTACCAATCTTTAAAACAATGAGAAATGACTTACTACTGTCTTTGTGACTGGATTGAACCATGCTATTGTATCTAACCTTTTAAAGTAGCGTTTCATGTTCTGCTTATTAAAAAAACACAGCCAGCCTATATGTAGTACTGAGTGTATATTAAGATGAAGAAGGCAGCTGAGCTGAGTATTGCCGATACAGCTGGGAGGACTGAAAGCTCTCAACGCCTTGTCTTAATATTTTAAGATTATATCTTAACATTTTAGCACTTCTGGGAGCATTTACTTTTTGTTTAAAGTACTGGTGGATGTTTTGGAGTATCAGGTGAGTACATAAGCATGTGCACTCTGTTTACACAATGAATAACTTCAAGTAGCACATGGCACATGCACAAACCAAACTTCTCTGTGAGCTCTGAGTCATACTGAAAGCTGTAGAGCAGGTAATTGCTTTTCAGGATCTTCAGATAAAAAAGAATGGTATTTTATTTGGGGTTGCTGGTTTGGTTATTTTTTTTTTCCCCTGCCAGATAAGTAAGGATTAACTGCTCTTTGTTGGGAAAACTATTTTAATGGTTGGATTGGCTTACTTGTAGAAGGATTTTAACAAGCAACACTTTATGAAATTGGAGAGGGTGGGAAATGCACAAAAGGGGAGTGAGGAACGTCCTTCCTCTCCTTCTGGATGTACATTTGTGCATCTTCAAATAAAGTAATACCGCTGATTTTCCAGGCTTGCACACTGGCTCGGAGGAATGCTGATGTCTTCCTGAAATACCTGCACAGGAACAGCGTAAACATGCCAGGGATGGTGACACACATCAAAGCACCGGAACAACAAGTCAAAAGTAAGGCGTTTCTTGTTCTTTTTTTTCTCCAAAGAATGTGATCACCACGTGCTGTGGTGTGTGTGATGACGGGGGAGTGAAGCCTGCCCAAGTGAAAAGAGTCCTGTCAGGCTTAACAGGAAATAATTAAAATTACTCGCACACTTTGAAGGAGCTGCCAGTTGTCAAATTAACTTATACCCTAATGAAGTTGCTTTGAATTTATTTATCTCCTGCTTACACTTAAATCTTCTTTCAATTTGAGACTCAAATGTGTTGCTTTTGTTGAGAAAATGAGATAGTAAACTTCCATATGATAATGTTTGGTCTGAAGCCAAATGGGAGCTGATCGCTGTAAGCTTACTCAGTGTCTTAGTGTGGTGCCTTCTGTGAGTTCCTTGGGAGTGCCAGCGTGATACAAGATAATCCCTTGAACAATGCCCTTGGGCCCTTCGTATAGTTGAATCAGTATTAAGGAACTTCAAGAAGTACAGGATAACTGACATCCTGTTTAAATTAGATGTGTTGATAGGTAGTAGCTGAGGTGAGGCAGTAAAGAACTATTACATGGGGCTTGCCTTTTGCTAGGATTAGTTCAATGTAGTGCAGCTTTAAGGTGTAACATGTTCTGTGGGAAATGGAGTAGACAGAGAAATCTGTAGGGCTTTCAGGGACAGAAGTACAGAAATTAGTGGGGTATGCATAACTGATGGGTGAGGCAGGCAGAACAGAGATCAGAGAGATTCAGAAATAAATACTGCATTTTACTAATGTAATCATATTTACCAGTCATACTTTGCTCAATGTGTTTTGAAGCTGTGACTGAACACTCAGGCCACGCTACAGGCTCAAAACCAGAGAAGTCCAATTACATAATTAATTGCTGTTTGCAGCTGCCCAAAGGGGACTTACACAGAGGGTGGAGCCAAACTCAGAGGAACATGGCAATAGGACCAGAGGAAGAAGTTGCGGCAGGGAAAATTATGAATGGATATAAGGAGAAAGTGTTAACAGCAAGAGTGAGAAAGCACTGAGTAAAGCAGGTAGCCCAGAGAGGTAGCGTAATCTCTGCCCTTGGGAATTTATAAAATTTGTTGGAACAAGTCCCCTTTGAAGTTAGCCCTATTTTGAGGAGGAGATTGGAGCAGATGGCCTCCAGAGGTCGGTCACTTCCACTCTAAATGACTTGATGACTCTATTAGAAAAGCACATGCTCACTGCTTCACTTTACTACAAGAGGGAAACAGTTTGTATTAAACTTACCCATGTATTTGACAGTACTCAAACTGGAAATCTCCCAATATTGAAATTTTTTTGTTGGAGAGATAATAGGGTGTTGGCAATACTTTTCACTCTAAAGGAAATGGATTGTGGCAGTTGAAACTTTGAGCCTGATAATGTGATGAGTTACATGAGTCAAGATAAAACTAGCAAAGACTCTTTCCTTTTAGATATGGTATGGTGGTAGCTGACCAAATGATTTAAAAGTTCACTCTCATCTTCCTGTTGAAATATGCATGTAAGGAAAAAAAAAATCTTTTTTAATCTCCTTTCTAAATAGAGGAAAAAAATAAGAGTTTATTTCATTTTGGTGAAATAGAGGTTACATGTGTTCTGCTGGACAATTCCACACTCAGGTGTATGTGATGTGTCAGACTGTGACTATAGTATATAAATGAACACTTAAAAAAATTAAGTAACCTTGAGTTTCTGCAGAACTGCAGAATGTTTTTTTAAAACCTAATGCAGTGGCATAGTTGATCTTTATTCCCAGCTGCAGATTATAGTATCTAGAAAAGCAGTGTCTTCATCTAGGGAAAGTTTAGTTAAGCACATGCTTCATGGTGGTACTGAACTCTGAGAGGTGTCCTTTTGTCCCTTCGTACCAGTGTAAATAATTTCCTTGACTTGCAGTTGAGGGTATCCAAATAACTGTATCAGACACTGACTGACACCGTGCTAAAGCTGAATTTTAGGAAGGAGTTGTGGCCTGAAGCTGTGCTGTGGCAGGTGGATTCAGTGACAATTCCTGTAAGCTCAGAAATGGAACATCTTCATCTTTGCCTCTGCTGCTAATTTCTTGTGCTTCTTTGTTACCTCTGTCTTCCGCTGTAGGGCCTGCAACATAGTGCAGGAACTTGTCTAGCGGTGTTTACCTTTTTAGAGAGGTTGATAGAGAGTGCAGGATGCATAGAGACAGATCAGAGCTCTCCAAGCCTGGAGAATAAGTAGAAGCAGGCCTGGTAGAGATAGATAATGGTTGGACTTGATGATCTTAAAGGTCTTTTCCAACCACAGTGATTCTGTGATAAACTGAAAGTTTAGAAACAGTCCTAGCAAATGTTGGAATCAAAGATAATGGCAACGGTAGGCACTACAGTGCAGACAGCTTGAGGTAGAGCTGCTCATCCAAACCTAGTATTAAATATTGATGTTCTATAATTTCCTTTGATTATTTTATAGAATTTGTTTTCTCTTCCTTGTGAGTCCAAGAAATTAATGACAGTAGCAGTAATGGTGCCCAGCCAAATATCTCACTGGCTTGCCATCTGTATCATGTCCTGACACAACAAATGCTGTTCCAATTAGCTAAATTCACCTTGCTTGCTCTTTGTCAGAGCTACTTTGCTTGCGTCACTATCAAGATGTCTCTTTATATGGTGTGTCCGGTTGGGTGTATTGCATTGTATAATGATAATCATGTCCAATCCCCGTGCCTCCCTCCCACCCCCTGAAATCTGGCATATATTCTGAGCAAGTGTTTCGGAGTTGGCGTAAGGCAGAAATTGAACTGAGAAAGCAGGTGAGGCTCATAGCAGATCAGCTCGTGGCTTGGCAAAGGCACATATCAGATGAGATTTATTTGAGGGTCACCTGCCCAGTGGGAGAAGAATCTTGGCCACTGTGACCAGATTCCAAGGAAAAGCAAGTCCTGGGTGATCTCAACACTCTGTGGAAAGTGGGAATATGGTGCTTCCAAGCAGGAGGATGTTGGCAGTGATGCACTCAGGTTTCATAATCCCTAAGAAATCTGTGACAAATGTTGTCATTGGTCCCAGATCACTGCTAGAAAGAGATGCTTTTCCCCTCCAGCTCCTTTTATCTTAGCTTCTCTGTCAAACTATTTCTTTTGAGTTGTTAGCTTTTTGGGGTGTAAGGCATGGTGAACCCAGACAGTGGGGCAGGGGAATGCAGAGGTCTTTACAGGCCTAGAACATGAGAGCCTCCATTCACAATTATGGAAAATAGCCAGTGTGGTTATAAGTAGAAGAGCAAGTAAAGTGGTGTTGTGAAGAATGAGCCTTTTTAGTGGTGCCTGCTGCTGCTAGTAGACCTCCCCTTGGGTTCTGTGCACTTCTGACGGAACCACCTGGCAGAGGCATTCAGCGTCACCATTTCCACATACTTCAGCTTGCTGTCTGTGTTTGCAGTAGCTACTAACTCTAGTAGGGCTGCTGCTCTGGGAGAAGCAGTGGGTAAAGTGAGCTTCACAAGAAACTGCTAGGATTTCTTTGTTTGAAGAAAAAAAAAAAAACAATAAACATTAAAGAATCAGACTTCAGATAAAATCTTCTGCGTATTGTAAGCAGAAGAGCTTTGCTATGCAGGAAGAATTTACAAGCCAGACTTATGGAACTGGAGGTTAATGGTGGAATTGGGGTTGTGACTTCTCAATCACAGCCGGTTTCTGATACTCCAGAATGGAATACCAAATTGTGGAGTTAATTATTCAATTACCTGAAAATTCTCTCAAGGCTCACTGAACAAGTCTTGGTTTGTGGTGGTTTTTTTTGTTTTTGTTTTTTGTTTTTTTTAAGGGGAATTACAAACTTGGTAATTGTGTATTTTTTATTACTTGAGTTTCTGTACATTTAAAATCTGCTTATATTGCATTTGTTCTTTTAGTGACTTAAGGTTACATATTTGCCCTTAGGTATTAAATTATTAAAATATTTTATAGGAGACTGGTTCATTCAGAAAACCTTTTCTTTATTATTACTATGAGATGCTAAGCATGTTGTGATTATCTGTGCTTGCTCATTCCTTCTGAGGAGACCCTGTCAAGAACCATCTTTATCAGCCTACATTTTCAGTTCTGTTATAAGCATTGGCAGTCCCCATTAAAGAAAATATGTGAGAGAAAGGTTTCAATAGTAAGTTTTAATTGCATCTCTAGTTTCCTTACCCAACATTTCTGTAAATAATAATGAAAAAGGAACACAGTTTTATGAATTATCAGGAGAAAGAACAAAACAGAGTAACAGAAAGAGTAAGTGTATTGTAAATCCTACAGTATAAAGTACTTTATTCTGCTGATTTTAATGTGGTAGTTCAAAATTGACTATCATAACCTCTGTTGAAACTATTTGCATTTCCTCAGATATCTTGAATGAACTCTTCCAGAGGGAGAACCGTGTGCTGCATTATTGGACCATGCGTAAAAGACGTCTTGATCAATGCCAACAGTATGTGGTGTTTGAAAGAAGTGCCAAACAGGTGAGGATTTTATAACAAAATCCTCTTCAGTGTGATAGAGGTTTGACATACACTGACTTGTCCCATAATAACAAACTTGCCATTGACTTCAATATTTCAAATGGCTGAAAGATCATTTATTAAAATAAAGAGCAAGTGAAATGATTTGCTTTTCTTTTAAAACACAACTACTAAATCCTTTGGGGCAGGGTGTCTTTACTGCTGTAACTTAAAGGTAGTGTTTTGCTTCTGTCAGGTTGATATAGTACTGGCAAATCTCATTTCTGCAAGCTTGTATTTGACAAATTGTGACGCTTGTTAACTTTCACACACACACACCTAATTTGACCAGGAAAATAACAGGTGACAACATTTTTCTCAGACGTTGAGGGGGGAAAAAAATCACCTAATTGACTGGCAGTTCTAGAAAACTGACAAGTTGAATAACTCATTAAACTGTAATAATTGAATGCTTTTGGGTTTGCAGTTCTGCATGTGCTTGGTTTTGTGATTTCTTGCGTGGTAGATCCATCTCTTTGTATTTTGTTGAATTTATCAGTCTGGAAAGACCTAATAAGTAACTACTATGCACAAAGAAAATCTCTTGCACTACCCAGACATAAGCCATAAAAATGAATAAGGGTTCCCAAGGCAAAATTAGTAGCTGGAATGATCTGAAATGGCTTTTTAACCTTTCATTTTTCTAACTGGATTTAGAACAAAGAAAGGCAGCTATCTGTTCCTGTTCTGCAGAAAAGGACCCATCACTCTTAGTGTGAAATATAGTTGGATCATCTTTAAAGGACTCAAAAACCCTAATTTTGTATTCCTTTCTCACAGCCAGAGTAGACAGGGGTTTAAATACTAGTGGTGTGTTTTGATCTCTCAAAAGTTTTCTAAAGTCTGTCTTTCATGCTTCCACAAAAAAAGCAATGCAATATAAATTGTGAAGTTAAAGATTGATACCTCTTTAAAACCACAAGAGCACCCCTTCGCTGCCCCCCACCCTACTTTTGACTAACCTTAGCTCCAACCTCTGCCAAGCACATGACCTTCTTGCTTTTGTATAGAGATTACTGACTGATAGTCAAACACTGGAGATAAAGATCTGTCAGCATTTTGATTGTAAATCCCATTTTTCAGCAATCTCCAGTTCAGTCATTGAAAAGCAAACCAAACCTTTTATGGACTCCACATGGATTAGCCAAAAAATGGATATGTTGCTGTCTTCATTTAGGTTTTTGTTTGGATGATGGAAGAACCCATTCTTGGAGCTTTCAGTCCTTGGTGCCCTGCAATGGGAGCAGATACCATAGTAGTTTGCGAGGACCTTCTAGGGTTAAGGGCTCACCTGATCACTAAATTGTTTTCTCTAGTTCTTGTGCTGTGGTATGTGCCTTCAACATACGGTCCTGATCCTTATATGAAATGAGAGCTGATCTGAACCATGGGAATTAATATCAAGATGAGCTTTCTGTCATACTGTGGCTCTAGAGATCTGAAAAAAGTTATAAAAGGGCAACATTGGGCAAGGGGGAAGGTTTTTTGTTTACTATTCGTTCCCGTATTGCATAATAAACCAGATTTTAAAAGGTAGAGGTTAAAAAGTTGAACGTAAGAAGTATGAAAACAAATCTTGTTTACAGTATCAGTGATAGCCATGATACTTGTCCATATCAGTCTTCACTTGCAAAGATTGACATTAGAATGCCAAGGTGTATTGTACAGGTGGTTGGCTAAGTATCCCTTTTCTTGACAGTAATCCGAGAGTTGTTGGTTTGTTTCCATCAGGAACAGTTGAAAAATGTAGGCCCATCTCATTAGGCTTCCATCTCGCACTAGTATGTGACTAGGTAAATGGCATCCTGGCATTCACATTCAATGTTGAATTTTGAAGGTTTTCTACTCACTTTAGGTTTTGCACCAAGGCGTGAAAGCGTCCTAAGTGGAAGGAAGAGAATCAAAGTTGTTCAGTCACAGCCTTGATGAGCTTAAATTATAATACAGATGATCCTTTTCTGATTCAATGTAAAGTTGCTCTTGAAAAAGACCTATCTGCTGTCAACCAAGATAAAACTTTTCCTGTTCTTGGTAATATGCATAGATAAAAGAATAAACTGTAAATATTGAGACATAAAAGGAAGAATGAGGACCCAGTAGCAATCCACAACTTTTTCTCTTGGGGCATTACATCTTTGTCTAATGTTGTATGCATTTACTGAAGACACAGAAGGTATACATGCATTTAATAACAAGACGGTTCCAAGTAAGCTGTATTAAACTCTTTGAACACCTCATACTGACTTTGTCAGAACCAAGAAGTTTCCATGTTCATGGGCCTCTTCGTACTGCTGTAGTGACCTGTGTTTAGAGCTGCAAAACAACTTGATAATGTCAGTCTTCAGTTAGATTTTTTTTATTTTTCATGTAACATGGCAGTTTGAGAGGGGTCTCTGTTTTTCTGGTAGCCAGAGAGTAGGATTCCTCGCAACCACCGAGTTATACTTAAAAGGACAGCAAATATTAATGTTGGTAGCACACAGATAATAACTTGGATCAGCATTGTTCATCACAGTGAGAGAGCAAGATGCCAGGATGTGGAAGGGGAATGATTTTGGTTTGCAGTTCTTAGTTCTTGTCTTTACTACCTATAGATGCATTAATTGGTTTAACTGATACATCTCACCATTCCTTCTCTGCTGCATGTTTAATTTGTAGGAGTACATGTAACTACAGACTATACTATACGTGTGGCTGGGACACATGTCAACTAAAGAATGAAATGATAGTTAAATCTTAAGTGCTTGGAAAGTTTAGCCTACACATTTGGCAGTCTTATGTATATTTTTACAAGTTGGAAAATGCCGCTTTCTGAGTACAGCTGTCCTGTGTTGCACCAAAAAAGTGGTATTTGCTCAGCTGGGGAGTATACTTACAAAACTGTAGACATAATCAGTTAGAACCTTACTATAGTCTTTTAGTAGTGGACTTTGCTGAAGTATTCAGGTTCATTTGTCAGTTGTTTAAGCATTGTTTCATAGACTAAGTGAATTATTTCGGAGTTACAAACTGTTTGATACTGTAGAGGTATTAGATGATTGCCACAAATGACATAGAGGTAAATTTGCCTGTGGCCAATCTGTATTTGTGAAATACTGATTACAGATGGTTTCTACTGGCAAAAGTGTGTTGCCCTCTCTTACTATTCCTTCATTATTGCTTCATTTAGGCTCTGGAATGGATTCATGACAACGGAGAGTTTTATTTATCCACACATACTTCCACTGGCTCCAGTATCCAGCACACTCAAGAGCTGTTAAAAGAGCATGAAGAATTTCAGATCACAGCAAAGGTATACTAAATAAATAAAATTATGTAAGACTTTTAAAAAACAAAACAACCCACATTCGCACCTCCCTCCAAAAGAAACCCTGAGGATGTGTCCATTAAGATTTATTTACTTGCAGTGGCTTTCTCTCTGTATTTTTGCTGGGAACAGAATAACCAAAAGGTAATCAGAAGTTCATTCCTGTTACTGGAGCTCCATGAGACCTATGTGCTCTTGATTTCTGATAATAAAATCGTAGTGAGATAGCTTTAAAATGTTTTAAAAAAACAACTACAAACCTTGCAGGGCCTTTGATTTCTGCATTTATATCCTCGAGCCTGTGGATTACTGCATGTTCATTTAGGATATAAAATACAACAGGGCATATTATTATTCAGCTGTGATTTAATTAGAAGATGGTAGAAAAATTAAAGCTTTCCGTATTAGGTTACTCATTTTATCAAAAGTATTCAGTGATTCTGCTGTAACTTTTTGAGCCATGGCAGCATTGTGTTACTCCACATCTCAGGAGGCCTATACAGAGATGCAGGTGTCACTTGTGAGGTTTACCAGTTTTCACATACGAAAGACAGACAACTGGTGCGTGACTGAAGTACTTGAGCTTATGTAGCCTTGACAGTCTCTGTGTCACCTGTTTAAACTGTTACCTGTTTCCACCTCTCGGCTCTCCAGTCTTCATAGAGAGATAATAGAGCCCAGGAAAGTCAGCAAGTGTTCCTTTGCCTGAAGGACCACCTCAGTTGAGAAGAGTCTTAGAGATGGACTTGGTCATGGGACATATAGGAAGGGAGAACAGAGAATCTAGAAAGAACAGAGATCACTTCTGCTTTTCAAATCTGGATTTTTTTCCTTCTGGGTTTGCTTCAGCCTTTGCTGTGCTGGATGCCTTCCAGCATGCAGAGCACCACTGCTGCCCTTGCTTCCTCTGTCAGTCAGCAGATGACGTGGGTGCCTCTTTAGAAAGGATGTTGTTAGTGCCACTCCCTTGGCATTTCACTACCTGTTGGGAGGATGGGTTAGCTTTTGCTAATTCCATAGTGAAAAGAAGTGCTGGGATGAGAGACCATTAGGAAAGAAAAAGAATTTCAAAGAAAAAAAAAAGAGGACAAACACTGTTGATTTTTCAACTAATGTAAGAGAGTCAAGCTTTTATTGACTGATTTCTTAACTTCCTGTTAGCAAGGGGCCTGTCGGAAGACTTTACTCTGACATGGTATCAGAGAGAGAGGTGGAGGTATAAACTCATCCATTGTGGGTGATTTATGATTTACACAAAAGAAAGTGCATAGTCTTGGGCAGCTTAATTGGGAAAAGCACTTACTAATAGAGCTGGTGGTGGCTACTTGTTCTCTTCATTTCTCTCAAACAACTGTGTGACAACAAAAGGTAGTATAAAAGCTATCTAAAGAATATAGTCCTAATCCATTAAAGTGTAAAGCATGTAACAAGGCTTATCTCTATCTCTACGCTTCGGTCTAAAGGAGGTGGATTCTTGAGGCTGTGGGCCCAGTCCAATCCATACCAGTGCTTCAGTAGTAATGAACAGAATATCCTCTCTGGCATCAAAACCCCTTGGTATTGGTGTGAGGAGAATACTCTGAAAAGCTTGCCCGGCAAAATTTAATCTCTGGGTTAGATACAGAGCACATTTTTAAAAGAAAAATAAACAACCTGCTTCTAGTCATGCAGTAATAAAACCCAAGGAAACCAATATTCATCTTCTGCTATTTTTTTTTTTAAAAGGTATCTGTTTAAAGGAGTTCTGGGAAGAGAGAGGAGGAAGCTGGCTCCTTTAATAGCTTCTCCAACTGCATTTAGTAGCACGTTAAGCAAAATGACCCCCTTCATGACAGGTAGAGCTAGTAACTGTTCGATATTTTCCTGTTTTCATAGCAAACCAAAGAGAGGGTGAAGTTGTTGATACAGCTGGCTGATGGCTTTTGTGAAAAAGGGCATGCTCATGCAACAGAGATTAAAAAATGTGTCACAGCAGTGGATAAGAGGTACAGAGACTTTTCCCTGCGCATGGAGAAATACAGGACCTCTTTAGAGAAAGCTCTTGGTATTTCCTCCGATTCCAATAAATCGGTAAGAGAAATTTGAGTGTGATGACAGATGAGCAAGCTTTGCTTGCATTTGATTTAGCTATTGTTTTCTCCTGTTTTCTTCCTTAATCAATTCTTCCTTTCTTTTATAAAGAGCAAAAGCTTGCAGCTGGATATAATCCCAGCCAGTGTCCCCGGGTCAGAGGTGAAACTGCGTGATGCTGCTCATGAGCTTAATGAAGAAAAACGAAAGTCTGCCCGCAGGAAAGAGTAATACATTTATTTATTTATAATCAATGAGAATGCATAAATCAATCCTGATAATGAAACAACTGTCGTGGCTTGTTTGGCAGCTTAGAACTTGATAAATGTTAAAAAGAGTGATATTACTGAATAGCTCCCATTGCCTTTTATTCACATGCTTGTTCTTACAGATAATTCTAGCATGTCAGAATCTTAAACTTTCAAAACTATGTTAGATTGCTTCTAGCATCCTTTTCTTCTTTTTAGAAATAATGTAAAATAAATGAGTAAGGGGAGGAGGGAGGACAACAGTTAAATGACTGTAGCAAGCGAAAAGCATTTGAGAAAAAAATTCCATCTCCTTCACCATTTCTCTTTGTGCTGTTTAGTAATGGAGGGATGTTACCTCTTATGTTTCATTCATCTGTTGTCACTCATGTTTCAGTTCTCAGATTTTTCTTGTGGCAGTGGAAAAAGCAAAAGCTGATTAGGAGAAAGATGTATTCTGAGTTATTATGCATTCGTAATGATCTAACAGACTGAAATTTTATTATTCTTTCTGTTGTCACCTAAGGTTCATTATGGCTGAGCTAATTCAGACAGAAAAGGCTTACGTAAGAGATCTCCGGGAATGCATGGATGTAAGTTTTCTTTCTTTCACTAATCTTTAAAGACAGGATTGAATCTGTGGCTTTCTGTTTTTTTTTCTGGTTTTAACAGTCAAGCATGATTGATTTGCAGACATAGGATCAATTTAAGTATCTTTTCTGCTATTAAGAAGAAACTTAGAGTTACATCTAGTAAGAGCCAGTTTGGAATTCATCGTATACATTCTGCTTTTGCCAGTACTGAGTTTCAGCATTTGCTCCTTTCCCAATTCATATATGTGTGGGTTTTATTATTTGGACAGGGGAGGGGAAAGGGGGAGGTTTACTCTATTTGCTTTGCTAGCAATAGAGAAGAGCTTCTGTTAATTCTCTTATTATCTGTATCACATGTTCTGCTACTAGCTGACTTTTTGAATAGAAATTCAGAGAGATTCCATGGAAAAGTGCCCAGTAATTGCTG
The DNA here is from genome assembly GCA_033124195.1 of Coracias cyanogaster. Taxonomy (NCBI): domain Eukaryota; kingdom Metazoa; phylum Chordata; class Aves; order Coraciiformes; family Coraciidae; genus Coracias; species Coracias cyanogaster. The sequence goes on from JAVSBS010005325.1 coordinate 231,601, forward strand.
AAGCAAGTAATGTTCAGCGTTAGCTGTTGCACAAAGCATGAACTTATAAACTGCAGGCATGACCTTGATAAGGAATATCCTGAAGCATTAGAGGTTGTCAAGAACACTGTGCATTGTAAATGATGAAGTCTCAGGGACTATGTTAAATTGTCAGGTTTAGAACTTGAATTTTGCTGTCAAAATCACAAGGTATATTGGAGACAACAGGTACTGTCACAATTGGAGATGATGGTGCTGTGTGATCTTTCCCCAATTTCTCTGTAGGAATGCATGTTTACAGATACCTGGGTGCTTCTGTTGAGAGTTTATCATGACTTTTCATGCATCTTTTTTGTTCTGGGCAGACATATCTATGGGAAATGACAAGCGGAGTCGAGGAGATCCCACCTGGTATTGTCAACAAAGAACACATTATCTTTGGAAACATGCAGGAAATCTATGAGTTCCACAATAAGTGAGTAACTTATCTTCCATTTCCATATTACTGCTAAATCCAAACGATGACCTGAGGGATTTCCTAATGAAAATACTGTGCTTATGAATAATGGATGCTTCTCCATAAAACATCTAAAGGATTTCTTCTCTCATTGTTAAATTGTTTCAGTTGTTCCTTTTTGCAGACAGGTAGGCACACCAGTAGAAACTGTGTTTTTTCAGTCGTAGACACCTTTCAGCTTTTAACAAATGACTTGGATACATTAAAATATTGCTGTAAGTTTTCCAGTTGTTCTGAAGAGATGGAAACCACTGAACTCAATAGAATTACAGGTACAGCACAAATAAGAATTTAAGATTCTCTCTTGCCTTCAGAACCCTCATTCCTTGTTTCCAGGTGTGACTACTAATATGAAAGAGTAGGGCTCCCTGCTCTTTCTTGGCTTGTCAGAGCTTCTGTGGAGATGCTGCACTATTGTTACATTTACTTGAGTACAGAGAAAGAGGCTTATCCACTACCTTTCTTCTGAATGGAATGGTTCCTGTGCGGATCTCTGTAGAGAAGTCTTGCTGTGAATCTTCCCTCCTTCATAGAATCACAGAATGGTTGGGGTTGGAAGGGTCCTCTCGAGATCATCTAATCCAACTCCACTGCCAAAGCAGGTTCACCTAGGGCAGATTACACGGGAACACATCCAGGCAGGTTTTGAAAGTCTCCAGAGAAGGAGACTCCACAACCTCTCTGGGCAGCCTGTTCCAGTGCTCTGTCACCCTCACAG